>KZ808074.1:221891-234863 GCA_000696205.2 Oncopeltus fasciatus | reverse complement strand
ATATATATATATATCACTTTTGTGAATAACATTTTTGTTTTGGTTTCCAGTAGGTAAGATGGGAGAAAATGTTTTTAAAAATGTTGTAGCAACATTTCCTGAAATCCTATGTTCCTATATAATTCATTTCATGAGAGTGTCAAGAGACTCAATCAAATAAGTAAATATTCACTATCTACATCCATTTAACTGGCAGGATTAACAATGGTAAATATATTTTAAAAAATGCTGACACCAGTATTACAATAATTTTATTTAAAGGAAATATCTCTTTTGACGGCTTATGTCAGCTAGCAGAGCAGAAATCCCAAAGTAGAACCCTCTGCCCTATCATTAGCATAGTCACTGCTGTGGTGGAATGACACCTAATTAAATAGTGACAGTGATTAGATGGTGTGGGAGTCTTCCATTACACGCTCACTAAAGATCAAGTCCAATGCCACGAGTGTCAGTCCATTTCCGAGCTTAAGTGAAGATGCATGTCCAAATAATATTATTTTTGACCATTATTGGTTTTGCTCATCTTTCTACTTCACATCCAAAGCAGGTGAGGAGTTAAAATTTAGGCGAATTTTGACTGCTTATTAAAGCCTACTATGCATTACTCTCACACACACATACTTATATATTACATACACACTCATAAAACGAGTACCAGTCTCATCATAGACTTCTTTTTTTTAATTTGACTCGTCAAAGATGATTGACGCGCGTTCTGTACATTACATATATTTCTTATAGATACTTCGATCGTCCTTAAAAAATTATTAAAACCAGGAAATCTTCCATGTTTCTTTACCGATGTATATAAATAAGATTAATTGACGAAATTTAATTTAGGAGGGAACTAAGTAATAAATTGGACTGCTGTGCTTTGCTCTACTGGATGAGAAAAAAAAAATGGTCGAAGTGCTCACTTATCGTAGTTACATTAGCATCTGTAATATAATATATATATATATATATTGGAATATATATATTAGAAGTGGATCGGCCACGCAAAATACTATTACATACATTTTCTTTCTTTCTCTCCCAGAGGTTTTTCGTCCTTTCTGACTGTTCCGCTCTCCTTTCTCCTATCCATTTTATTTTATTGGTACTCCTTTTTTTACTCGCAGAATCCTTTAATTAAAAAATGTTCTTTCTGTACTCCTCTCGACCCAGTCTTAGATGAATTTTTTTTAAAGATCTAACTTCATTTGTGTAACACAGCCTCCTTGATAGTCCCAGAATTTACCTAAAATCTGCTTGTTCACCCTAGACTGCCACATTCTGATTATATGTCCATAGAATTTTAATCGTCTTTTCCTAATTGTTACTTCCAGGTCTTTAATGAGATTTAGAGTAATATCCAATGGGGGAAAAAAAAATTATATTGTTCTTTAGTCTAGTACCATGATAGGTACCCCTTCTCCAGAATCATATTGTATATCTACTAATCGATGATACCAGCTCGTTAATAGTTAAATTGGGCAAGTGGAAGGGGGCTGTTTAACGATAGGGCAAATTTAAAATCCGTAGTTTTTCATAATTCTTCGGTGAAAATTGTTAAGAAAAATAAAAATAATAATGATGAAAAAATACCATTTACTAAAGGATATTTTTAATAACATTCTTACGAAGCACACAACATATTCATACTCAACATATAATTCAGGAATGTAATAAAGATCGCCTGCTGTTTCTCTCATGATTGACAACCTGTGGGAGATGCATTTCCAATTGTTATTTTATTTTTAAAATTTTTAATTCATCCCCAATTTTATTCCTTGGGGGAATAAAAAATAATTATAATTATTAAAAATTAAAAAATAATTAATAATTATTTCTGTAGGAACAATTAACAATGCAGCTTTTAGACACTAATCAGATGTTAACGTAAGCTTCGACGGTCGTCAGATGTATTTACCGTTTCTTCTTCCGGGTTGGACCGTGTCAAGCTGTTGATATTTGCCGAGCTTTCGCACATCATGTGATGGCTTCTTCAGGGCTGAAAAGAGAAGCCGGAATATTAGGTTGTAGGGCCTAAATTTAAAGATAAATGACACATTTTAAAAATTATGCAGCGAAGCTTAATCAAATGGAGTGCGATTTCCATAATTTTTA
Source organism: Oncopeltus fasciatus (assembly GCA_000696205.2). Lineage (NCBI taxonomy): Eukaryota > Metazoa > Arthropoda > Insecta > Hemiptera > Lygaeidae > Oncopeltus > Oncopeltus fasciatus. The sequence continues at coordinate 232,754 of KZ808074.1, read as the reverse complement.
AAATGGCGCACTAAATAACAAATTTGGTATTTCGCAACGAAAACTGATATATGGTATTTAAATATCATAATACATACATAGTACGCTAAATAGAAAAAGCGGGCTCATAGGGTGGGGTTTTTCCAGTAACGTAACGATTAAAATTTTTTTCATAAAAAATGGACGAAATACATAATTTATTGAAATAAAATTTACCACAAGACACTAATATGAAATCATATGTTCAAAATCAACTTCATGATTTTATTAATACAATTTAACCATGAAAAATAGGGGTTTACCTTCTCAAAACTTTTAAAAGAATGCTCTAAGAGACAAAAGTTTTTGACTTTCATATCGGAAACTGATATTAAGCATATTCTGATGTTGAATATTTCAATACTATTAATGACTAACCCATAAATTACTTCAATCCTAAGAATTAAACAATCCTTATTAAAACTGGATGGTGATTTATTTTCCAATTATTGATAATGCTGCATCCCTCCAAGTTAAAATATTTTTCCAGAACATCATTATTCGACAGTTTAAAGGTCTCGCTTAGTTTATACAGCTACCGTACGACGGATTTGAGATAATGTTGTCATAGACTGAGGCAGGGAGCTACTATGATTCATATTTAGATCTCTATTTTTACTTCCTCAACAATTTAAAGAAGAGAAATGAGTTAACAGCCTTGATTTCTTGAATTGGCCTTATTTTCAACTTGCTCTGTTTTTGTGCATATAGATTAATATTTCCATAAAAAAAAAAAAAAAAATTGCTTGGCGTCAAACTATGGCTTAAGAGTGATAACTGTATACATTCCAGTGGTTATGGATGATTTTCATGGTTACTCTCAAATGTTAAGCTGAACCTGAAATCAAAGATGTGCGGGTTAGCTGATTTTGAATCTACTGTCTTCTAATTCATTATTCACAACTAGTAAATTCGAGGAACTTCTATTTAAGATTTTACTAATCAAAATGAATTAAATCATCGATATGGAGGAGTAATTAATTTATGCCCATGACCTAACGATATTTCAAAGGAAATGCCTCAGCAATTATTAAGAGTAAATTATGCGCCTATACAAGGGACAGCTCAATCTAAGTTAATTCCTCAGAATTGCAGTTTTTGAACTTTCTATGTAATATACATGTTTAGATTTTCTACATAACCTGCAGCGAACGAAAAAAGTTAATATAAAAACAAAAATGATTTGAGGTTCGCAACTTAATACTTTTTGACGGACGATAAATAAGTCCATACACACACACAAAGGAACAATAATTAAGCCTGGACCTGACCTTAAGCCCAGACTGAGGTAGCATAATGAAAACCTACTTGTCCATAACATTTCCCTTCTCGTCAGTAGCATATCAACTGCAGGATACCACACATTGGCCAGGCTTGCCTGGTTACTTCTCATTGTTCATTTATTTCTCACAGCCTTGACATTATCGCCTTTTTTTTAAATTACTTAACCTCTCAATCTTCAATCAAATTACAATCCTCTTAGTTAGATAAATACTAGTTCCATATTTTGAAATAAATTTACAAGTACATATATTTTATATGAACATCCGTTTGTAGTTCATAATAACTCGCTGTGCTTTCATAAAAAAAAGTGTGAGAAGGGATTGCAGACGTCATTTTGATAATTGCGCAACTATTACTCTCTACAGTAAGTTTTCTCTGATGATGCCCTAAAGCGAAATATCAGTTTGTAAATAACAAAATAATAATTATCGAAGATCCCGGTGGCCTGGAATAGTTATTCATTTTTTAACATCCTAAAATCCCATTTACATCGCTCTCTCTCTCTCTCTCTATATATATATATATAGAAATATATAAAATTNTATAGAGAGAGAAATATATAAAATGAAACTCTCGTGGCTGCGACATATAGAGTAAACAAGAACAGGTGGGATAGGGAGTGCAGTGAACACACAAAAAGATTCGACGAGAAATCCCCAACAATTTTACTTTTCGTGTGTTCACTGCACTCCCTATCCCACCTGTTCTTGTTTACTCTATATGTCGCAGCCACGAGAGTTTCATTTTATATATTTCTCTCTCTATATATATATAGAGAGAGAGAGAGATGTAAATGAGATTTTTGGATGTTAAAATATGAATAACTATTCCAGGCCACTGGGATCTTCGATCCCCCCCTTCACACAAAAAGATTCGATGAGAAATCCGCAACAATTTTACTTTTCTGTGTTCACTGCACTCCCTATCCCATCTGTTCTTGTTTACTCTATATGTCGCAGCCACGAGAGTTTCATTTTATATATTTCTCTCTCTATATATAGAGAGAGAGAGAGAGAGATGTAAATGAGATTTTAGGATGTTAAAAAATGAATAACTATTCCAGGACACTGGGATCTTCGATCCCACCCTTCACCCCCCCTCACACAAAAAGATATTAGACGAGAAATCCCCGACAATTTTCAATTTTACTTTTCGTTTGTTCACTGCACTCCCTATCCCACTAGCTTTTGATTAGTGTACATGCATATATATATATAGTAGATAAGAACAGATGGGAGAAAGAGTGCAGTTAACATACAAAAAGAAACAAAATTACAAGGTGTTTTATTTGCTGGGGTTCGGTCATTAAAATTTTATTTCTTGTATCTACCTTGACCAAACCCCAACAAATAGAATATCTACTAATAATCTCCACTACGTCAAAAACTCTTCATTTGGAAAAATCACAATAAATAAAATTTTCGGGCATTCTTCACTGCGTTCGTCAGTAAGGTGTGAAGACTCACCTAAAAAGGGCGAGAAGTCCCAATTTGGACTTTGGCTAATCCTCTGATTTTTGCATTATTTTTTCTCTTGGGGTTTTACGTACCCCAAACGTTTATCTTGTAAAGAATTTGATTTGTGTAGGGAGGTCGAGAGTCTAAGGAAACCTATTTGCTCTGTTCCTGTTATATACGAGTATTCATCAATTACAATACTGATGGTTCTGTACGATGGGCTTTTCTTCGAGAAGAAATTCTATAGCCTATTTAGCAGTTCTTACTCATTGCTGCACTAAACGTGATCTACAATACACTCTAGTGTTCTCCCATGGAGGAAAACTTTATTTTTGCCACATATTTATTACCTCTAGAAAAGGTAACTTAAGTTCATCAAGAACTCCATTACATTACCAAGAACTAAATACTTAGTTTTCAATTACAGGCTTCTGGGATTCCCTCTTCTTTTGAAAGAATCAAACGTTCAGAAACGGAGAATGATGGAGATCACACGACAATGGAGGATGACATAATGGATTGGATTCATAACTTCTTATTTGGAGAAGGTAAGTCTGCCATGCTGTTCTGACAGGAATAGGTTGAGATTAGATTATAAAGTTAAATACTCAATTCATTTTATAAATATTATTTTTATTGTGGTATTTTATCCCACGTAAATTTTAAACAATTAAATGTAAGGGAATAGAATAAAAAAATAATTTTTTAAAATAACATTTAATTGTTTAAAATTTTCGTGTTATAAAATACCATAAAAAAAAGGAAATAATGAGTCTTTAAATAGCTTTACAATGTCAGCTCCTTCAAGCATAAGACGATGTATTCGTCTTTCTCTTAGATTAGACTAGCGACACTAATGCTGGGAATTTAATATCTTATCTGGCTTGTCTCGGTGGCGTAAATGGCTAACGCGCTTGCCGGATAGCAGGAGATCCAGATTCGTGCCCTGGCTAGGACAGCTAGATTTTTTTTTCTTCATTTCCTTGCATTTAATTGATAAATACTTTATTGTCTTAAGAGATAAAGAGGGGGTGAGAGGGAGTGGAGAATTTGAGAGGGGTAGAGAGTGACAGAGACTCACGAATTCATGATATTTTATACAAAAACACCAGTGTCCTGAGGGTAATTATACAATATGCTTATAACTGGAAATATATGTGCATATGTATAATTTTTTTTTTAACGGACTATATTTTACACTGTTTCTACTTATGGTTGGTAAATTTGAACAACATGGATAGTAATTTCCTCAAAAATAATCTACTGGACGGACAAAAATCAATAGCATAAAACAAAGTTATCGTTTAACTATTTTACGATATTAATTTGAATGGGGTTTTGTTTATTATATTATATATATATATATATATATATAGTGGATAGTTTTATACAAAAGTTTGTTATTTTATTATTACAGCTGACCCAACCACAGGAAGAAATGAGGGAATTTTCGTAAGAGCGATGAACTGGTTTAAGGGCATATCATGTCGAATTATGGGGGGCTGTGAGGGAACAGATACATCACAGACACCTGTTTTGGTGCTCCCTTTCAACCCCAATGCTGGACGACCTTGGCAAGGAGTTCCTTCTGATGTACCAAAAGATGTTGACTTATTTAAATAATATACTCCTGGATCAAAAGCAATATAAAAAAAATCTAATTTAGTAGTATTATAAATTGCCTTTGAGTGCACAACAAAAATTGAGATGGTTAGAATCCAATCAGAGATAGAAAAGAGATTAGCTTAAGAACATGGTAAGTAGCATTTTTCAATAGGAAATGTTTTGTTTTCTATTAATTCATAACTTATTCTACTTATATCTTAAATACAATAATTTTGTTTAAACAATGTCACCTCATGTTCTACTGTTTCCTCTTTTGGAACAAATTAAGCTTATACAGGCAAGTAACATAATGGATAAGTTAATATTTTTCAAGAATACTACTTAGCATTTTTTTTTTTTACTGAACTGTTAAAAATTTAATTGTTGAAAAATTGCCTACTGCTCTTAGCAGCAACTGTTAAGCAATATACGCATATCTATTTCATACAAATTTAAAGTACATTTATACAATAAATTATTTTAATCCAGATCTATTTCTTTCTAATGTACCATAATTCTCTAACATTTTACTGGGCTTAATTCTCATTCTCTTCAGAGCATATATCTCACATGTTTGATGCAATTACTTTCTTTCCTGAAGCAGAACTTGACTTAATTAGCAGATGTCCTGTAGGTAATCCTAGCAATTCATGTTCATAGAAAGATGCGACTAATGAAAAATATAAAACCAGATTCAGTACTTGGGCTTTTTTTATATGTTACTTCCAGACTCATTATGAGACTCATAACGAGTCTGGAAGTAACATATAAGGTTCTGCCTAGACTTTGCTACTGGGTTTATTGGATGCTGTCCATCACCAAAAGGTTTGTCTAATATACAAACATGACTTTCCCTTGGAACCTACTGCATTGATGAATAAAGTCAAATTTTCTGTCGAGGATTAGTCAACTACTCCCTTGCCATATAAAAGCCCAGGAGTTACAGGAAGAAGGATGAACCTGGCATCCATCTAAATGGAAAATTATTAGAAATAATAAAGATTTCACCAGAAATTTGAAAAATTTATATTGATAGTTTAAAGACTGAGCTTCTAACTTCCTGTCTAGTAAACAGTATGAATATTCACTGATTCAAACTCAATACAGATTGCAGAATTTTCTGTTATCATATAATATAATTCCATAACAACCACAAATGAACTTGTTATTTTGTGCTCTGATTCAAAGATCATAATTTATAGCATTAATTATTTTAAAAACAGGGATGCCTTAGATTAAAAAAAAGTACATCCCTAAGGTACAATGTTAACCCACATATGTATGAGTGACCCTCTCAAGGATCATCAGGCAAATGTATTAAAAAAAAAAAAAAAAGCTGTAGATCAATTGGCAAATCTGCTAACAATCTTAACAAAACTGCAGAACTATCTCTTACAAAATAAGACTTTTAGTGGATAAAATATCATCCACTAAAAGTCTTATTTTGAATAGGAGGAATAAAATGTGACAGAAATAAGAAGAAAGTAAGGTCAAGCATGTTATGAGTGACACTAGGGTCTGGGAGTTACATGTAAGACCTGGCAAGAAAGTGAAAATAGTATTAGCATGCGAGTTTAGGTCAACCAGGTTAGCACATTCTAATCTTCTGAATTGAAATCAATCTATTCAATATTTAACTTATGACAAACCATTGAAAATTTAATATATTTAATTAATTTAAAAAATGTGCCCACTCTTGAAAAATCCCATATACATGGTGATGATTTAGGATTGGCACTTGGGAATGAGAAAGGCAACATCAAAAATGTTAAAAGTTTCTCCGATTATACCAAACTTTTGAATATAATAAAATGAACAAAAAAAAAATGTTTACTCTTTAGGCACTCTATGAATACTACTGAAAGTATATAAGTAAAAATCTATAAGCTCATTCCTAGACGAGTCCTCCAGATCCAGAGGCGACGGTCTCACCGATGCTGGGAAGTTCTCATCCACATATTTGGCTATGAAAAGTAAAGTGTTATCTCACTGATCCTTCTGCAATGGATGTTTTGAGGTAGTTATAGCTTTATGACTAGCATCCCAGCACAGGTGACAATCTCAATGATGCTGGGGAGTTCCCAAATGAGTTGTGATGCATTTATCTCCCCCCCCCCCCTATATCAGTACAAACATGGTAAATTCTCTGGCTTAATTCACAGAGGTTCCACCTTATTTATTTATTTTTAATTTTTGGCTTCCATTTTAGGTAATCCCCTTCTCCAATTTGTCTGATTTTGCTCAATAACAATTCAGCCTTTCATTTATATCTAAGTCAAATTCTATTGATAAATACCTTTCATTTATATCTAAGTCAAATTCTATTGATAAATACCTTTCATTTATATCTAAGTCAAATTCTATTGATAAATACCTTTCATTTATATCTAAGTCAAATTCTATTGATAAATACATCTAATTGAGGTTTATAAACTGCAAAACTTTTTTTTCTCTTTTGCATTTAAAAGAAGCATGCTAAAATTTCTGTAAGATGGTGGCATTTAGATTAATAACTAATTGAAATAAAAATTAAAAGTTCAGTAAACCCTTAACATTTAAAATCAACCCTACAAAATAAACAATAGCTATAAGACATTTGAGCAATGAAGTATTAAATTCAACTTTATAAAATTGTTGGTTCACAGATTGGTTACTAGCTGCCATGAAACCTTACATACCTGAAGGATGTTATAAACTGAAAAGCCAATATCATAATAGGAGAAAAAATAATTAAAAAATGAATGTATTTATTCCTCTACAAGTCTTACAAAATATATACAAGTCCGGCATGTAAAGGCAGAAACACACCCATCCCTCCATGTCCAACAAATTACTGAAAAAAAAAAAAAAAAAAAATTAGATATCAATAGCTAGTGAGAAATTAAAAAAAAAAAAATATGAATTTTCATATTATAATAATAATATTAATAAATTGACAAGTTGATTAAAATTTCTAAAGTAGTAAAGTAACAAATTTTTATAGGTTTTAAAACAAAAACAAATTACAGGTGCTGTTAATTCTGACTGCAGCCTATTTCTTATAAAACTTATATCTAATTAAATTCAGGTTTGCTCCTTTTCCTATCCCCAAATAGGAAAAGGTGCAAAAATGAAAAAAGGTCCATTCATCATAACTGAAAATTTTATTTGATGAATTTAAAGTTTTGTCTTAGGTAAACTCACTAATTTATTCAAGCACTACTTCCAATTTCCTAACAGCTATTTCTTTTAAATAAGTTTAACAGAAAGACAGGGAAATAAAATTAAAAATTATTGTAATCAAATTTCACAGCCTCAGAAACATCTCATGAAATTATTAAATAAGAAATTAGAAATAAACGTGAATTAATCCAAATCTGAATATTCATAAGCAATGGCTAGAACATGACCAAACTGTCCTATTTTCCATAGTGACAGACATACACTTTTTCATGGGCTTGAACTAATTTTCATTTTTCCATTCCATCAAAATATCTTTAAGCATTCATTTTAAATGCATCATCCGCTTCTTCTGACAATAAAAGTTGTTGATAACATAGTTTATTCGTCATATATGAGACCAAAAAGAAATAATTGGGTGACAAATCAGAACTATATGGCAAATGATCCACATCTTCTTACCGGTCAAATATTGAGTTGTTTGGGCCGATGGCTGAGGCTCTCATTGTCAAGGTGAAGAATGATACTGTATCATAAGTTAAATGTTCAAGTAAAATCTTATGTATGCTTTTCATACTAATGACCAGAGATGCCACAATCTCATGGTATGTCGCATGACGATTTTGCATTATCAGTTCGCATACAACATGGATGTTTACAGGCACAACTGACCTTTAAATTCATCTGTGAGCGAAAGACAGACACAAATGAATACACTATATCAGTGATATACAGAAATTTAAGATGGTGCTTCATCTCCAAAAGCTGAAGTGAGATGATCGGTACACTGTTGTTGAATAGTTCAAGTGGAAAGTCATTAATGATATTTATTTATACATGAATTAAGGACAAAGATAATGTAAATAATCTAAAGGGTTATTATGACTACCAATGAATATAGAACTATCATACTTTCTATTATCCGTCTTCATTGGTTTCTACAAACCATCTTCTGTTGGCGAGCGCTTTCGGAGATTGTCCATCCTCGTGGCCTAATACATGTGTTCACTGTCACTGTCTGTATTCAACTGTGACAGTGAACACATGTATTCGGCCACGAGGATAGACAATGTCCGAAAGCACTCGCCAAGAGAAGATGGTTTGCAGGATAATAGAAGGCATGATAGCACAAAGATAATGCTTCTCCAATATTTCCAATCAAAATTTAAAAAAAACCATTCCTTAGTGATACTTCGCTTTTTGCTTTTTATAGAAAAAAAGGTATAGACCTTTGATGAGGTATAAAATGTTCACTGATATGCCACTGACACTATAGGTGCTCCCTTCATCCCTTTATTTAATATAGTCTCCACTGATTTCCCTGTTCACCAATTACATAAAGAATCATTGACAATGGTGGCCAATACAATGAGATTAAATCATTGAAAAATAAAATCTTGCTGTAATAATAGTGGGTTTTATAAGTTGCATAAATCTCCTTTTTTTTTTTTTTCACATATAGGAATTGGTTTGACTTGGCTAACAGGTTCAATAGGGATGTCCTCAATTCCTACGAGTGACTTACTTTATTTTTCCCTAAAGGGAGTAGTCAAGTTTTTATACAATTAATTAAGTGTTAATATAAGATTCTGCACCAAGTCTCAGTTATTTTTACTTTCTTCTGTTACACATTTTAAGGTATTTTTGATGTTGCCTCTATTACCACACTGCTGTTTCTAGCTGGACCAGTAATGGGTTTATGTTTTCTATTCAATGAGCCTTCCGAAGCATAAAACACTGTGTTCATATTCACTTTACACTACTTTATAGTCTACCTTGGGCAGCTACTCACCAACTTATGGACCACTGAAGATTGTTGAAAGCACCAGATATAAGGCATCAGTATAATAGATTTCTTTTAACACCCATTGAATTTATTACATGAAAGCCTTTCTACCACACCTTTCATATACCTTAATCTGATAGTAAATATACCTAACTCCTCCACAGCACCATTTTGACATTTCATTAACCGAATAACTCCTTTACAAGGTGCCTATTTAAAAATAGTGAGGCCACTAAGTGTTATCTTTCATGGGTACTTCAGAATTTCTGTTTGTAAGAGGTCTGGACACAAAGCCCTATCCAAAAACAGCTTTACATTAATATTATCCCACAGTGGTACATCTTTAATTAATTGAATCTTCAAGACCTCTCTTTAAACTACTGCTTTTCAAGAGTGGTGTTGGCTTTTTCGTAAGGCCATATTATATGGAAATTCTTAGGAGTTAACAGTCAATTCAAGGAAGATTTATCTATTGAATCTTTTCCCTTTATTCAGCTTTCTCCCTTACAAAATATATTTAATGAAAGCCTGAAATATTAATTTATAACAGAATTTAATTATAAAATAGTTTACTTTCATCTTTGATTGAGAGCTTACATTTTAAAGCAAATCGTTTGCTTTTATGAATATTATTATTTGCATAATTTATTTTGGTGTTTTATTTTCAACCTGTACAAACCAAAACTATCATAAAATTGTTAAATGATGGGTAACAACTCTACCCATAAGATAAGATATTTTCAATTTTAAATACATATTGATTATGTTATTATGCTTTTACCTAAACTAATATTTTATGGCACTTAATTTTAAAGTAAATGTTTATACTTATTATTTTACTGCAACTGAGAGGAAAAAAAAAATTGTTGCAGACAGTTACTCAGAAAACTTTCAACTCACTTAACTCTGTTAAATAGTAACTTTATCAACTCAACTTATAGTAGCCTTATAACTTATATTAAGGTTAGTCAACCAAAAAATCAAAATTGTAAAATCAAGCAAATGTTACTACAAATCTTAGCAAGGAAACATCAGAATAACTCGAACTTGAGAAAGTTTATTAAAATACATAACACCTTTATGCACACATAAAAAATACAATTTTGATATGGCAGATCTGAGAGAATAATGATATTGCCTAGGGGAAAAAAAAAACAACTGGAATAATCTATTAAAATAGTTAAGGCAATTACGATTTCTAAGAAAAGATTTACAAATAGATTTTTAAAAATTAATTACTGCAATGGAATAAAATTTCTTTCAGAAACCAAACACAAACACATTCAGCATTTAATAATCATTAAGTATGTCAGAAATGGAAATATACTCCAGAGGGAAAGTATTAAATATACAACTACCTTAAATAGTTGAACTAATACTATTTGAGGTAGTTGTATATTTATGAGGTTATTGAATATATATAACTACCTCAAATTATGTAACAAGTTAAAACAAATGTAACAAATTTACCAGTTTTATTTTGGTTTCCACTCAGATCATAAAATGCAAATAAATGTGTATAAATATATTAGTAATAAATCAATAATATATATA
>KZ808074.1:208041-221874 GCA_000696205.2 Oncopeltus fasciatus | reverse complement strand
ATTAAGATATATATCAATCTATACCAAGCTAAAGATAATTTTAATTTGTAAAAATTCAAGCATTCATTTTAGAAAAATATTCATAAAAAAAAAAAGTTAATTAAAGTGCTAAAACTTTGGAAAACAGAAAAAATCAAATCAAAATATCAAACTCCAAGACTGTATCAATTTTATACCCATTATAGAATGAAATTACATTGTACGTTAGAAGAATGTTACTTCTTCGCCTGGAAAATAAATAAGCAAGGCAAATGAAGATTAGAAGAAAAAATACTCAAGCTTAAAGGTAGAAACAATTACACATTTTATAATGACTAAATAATTTATACTATGAATATATATTTGGTAGGGTTTCTTTTATTTAATAAATAGACATATTTAAGTTAATGTGAACTTTATTTTTTGCTTAAGCAATATATCCCTAAATTTCTTTAATTTAAATATACTAAGGAAATAACAATTCCTGACTTCATTATTATTTAATTAATAAAATGGCTCCTTATTAAATACTGTACATTACTATATAGTTATTCTACATTGAAATACTGCTAATTGCAATTAAGTTAAATGCAAAAAGCAGTTTTATCATAAGAAGTAAAGTTTATAATTAAATGTCATGCAAATTATAGACATGAGAAAATTAAAAGAGGATCATAGAACAATAAATAATTTAGAAGTTTAGGTAAACTCCCACTCCTAATTAATGAGCAAAGAATAAATAAAACTAAAGGGAGTGATGTGCTCTCGAGGGGATATGTGACCTCCCCTTCCACCTCCTTGGAACTCATGTCAGTAGAGCTGACAGTTTCTCATTCTTTTTTAATTTCATTTCTCCCTTAGTATTGGGCTGTGATATGGGAATGGGAGACTTATTCTAAAATAATTATATAACCAGGTCAATAAATACTATGCTCTTTCTCCCACATTCAGTGTCTTGATAAATTTGGGAATCCATTTCACAATCCAGAACATTCACTAGCAGGTTTTTATTTCTAAATGTAGAGCTGCCAGCACTTTTAGTAAATTTTGTTTGGGAAGCATATTTTACAATGCTAAGCTTATATAACTTTAGAAGAATTTCAACATATTTTCACCCATCCTACATTGGAGAAACTATATAATGGCCCATTCAAAAATACACACACACAAAATATCAGGGAAAAAAAATTATAACTTTGAAATCTTTATTTTTATTTGAGTTTAAAAAAGTTTGTAAAACATAGTTTAGTATTCTACAATTTATGCTTATTAATATTTTTATGAAAAATGATTATTTAGAGAGATATAAATATATTCATAAAAAAAAATTAATAAATTTCAAATTCCATTTTATAAAATTTTTGCTTTCTTATGAAATGTGAATAATAAAGAGCATAGTAAGATTTAAAATTCTACCCCCCACCCCCAAATGATTCCAGCCCTTAACAAACTCATCCATTGATTTGATTAAGATATATACATTTTCATAGACCATATTTGTAACCTCTCCAAGGTGGGATCACCGAAGATCTAATAAGTTGAGATTTTTCATAAGCTGCAGCATGCTACCAACATATTTGCAAAATGTAACATGTTACCAGCAGGAAATGACTTTACATAGACTCATGTATAGACTGCCATAGGGAGGGGCCATTTTATTATCCATGGTTGTACCTCCAACTTGTTAATAAATTGGGATGACATCTATGGTTGAGGGTAAAATCTCTAAAACTAAAAAAGAGTTCCTAGGTGATGATGGGTAGTTATGGGTTATGTTTTGGAAAAGAAAGATCCATGATAGAAACAGGAATGTTAAAAAACATAGGCAAATAGTTTTTCCCTCAAAAATGAGGACTGCTAGTGATTAAAGACTCTATGAGAAAATGAGATATTACTAATAAATATGTGTGTTGATTAAATAGTTGGAGGAGATTTAATACCTGTACTTTATCATATTTATAAAAAATTTTAATGGCTGGTAAAATAGGTTAATTCAAATTAATGGTGGCTAAGATCATGCAATCATGACTTGATTATAGTAATGGCATTGCTTGATTTTGCAAAAAAAAAAAAATAAAATAAATAAATAAATAAACTCATTAATTTTTTTTTTTTTTTATTGCTTTTAAAAGCCACATGCCAATTTTAATTTGGGAGAAGATAAAGATTTGGCCCTTCCTAGCCAGCAAGAGGCCCTAATACTACTTTTATTTTAAAATTTTATTATTATTATATTTTGCTACTAAAATTAAATAAACTTCTGTTATATTTTGTAACTGTCAATAAACTAAAGTAGTATATTGTTTATAAAGTACATATTTTTAAAATAAAGTTGATAACAACTGTATTTTTACAAGTATTCATTATTTGTCACTAAAATCAAATTAAATTTGTAATGTTGTAATGGTAATAAATTCAATTAATAAATAATGGTCACAGGGAGTGAACCAGTCTTAACCTGTTACAGCTTACTTAGATATTAAAATTAACATATGATTTAATCAACTAAAATAATCAACAAGCATAATCTAATCATTATTAACCACATTTTAAGGGTGAAAATAATTGTGAAATTTCTATTAACACATTTTGTACAAGCTCTTGCTTACCTTTTTACCAGCAGAAGCACCAACTTTGGCCTTCTTTGTTCCCCTGACTTTCTTCATCCTATTCTTTCTCTCTTTCCTCTGTTTCCTAGTCTGCTGCTTCTTCTCATACAAACCATGCTAAAATAAAGAAAAAAAGCAATAAAGATATTAGATCAGATTCTTTTGAATAATTAAACCAATTTTAAAGAATAAGTTGTAATCCCAATTAAAACCCCACGATTTAAACAAAATAATTTATTGCTTAAAGTGGATGTTTTCGAGATCTATGTTCACATACTCAGAGGCCGGGAAAGATATTTTGAACAGCATGACTCTAGTGTTGTCTTAGCTAGCCTGAGAAAATATTCTTTGGGCAAATTGGGAAGATATAATCTAGAATAGGATTTTAAAGTGATTTATTTTTGTTAATAAATAGAGTATTGGATATTATTAAAAATAAAATAATCGTATCTTATATTTCATTTTAAAAAATTCCAGTTCAGATGGATGAAAGAATAATGCATAATAATGAAGTAAGCCATGTTGTACAACATATTTTAACTTTTTCTTCTAAAATTATAGTGGAAGTTCTTTTTAAATACAATTTAAAACAATGAAGAAACAAGCAAAATTTAATGGACGAAGTCTCTCAAGTAAAGCTGCATAATCTAAGCAGATTTATCTCGTTTCATTAAAGATGGACATAAATAGAGTAAATGAGGAAGTTTGAATTAAAAACAAGAGAGAAAAATGAGAGTATAACCAGTAAAATAAACAGCTCTTGAATGGCTGGAAAGGGAATGTTGATGGAAGCATTCATCCACCATAGTTACATTATTTAATTAATAAATAATTTCTTCTTTAATAAACGTTTTTCGCAAAAAAGTTATAGAACATAATTAATAGATTTAGAATTACCCCCTATTATGCTCTATTTAGTTTTTCATAACTCAAATAAGTACAAAGATATTAAAATTATGAATTTTGGTCTTCTACTGAACCCCTCTTTCTCTCAACTGATATAAATAAAAAATTACTTCAAGGGTTTGTAATTGTTAAAGACTAGGGAAGTAGGTAGCCTGTGGACCAGATCTGTACAGGAAGGGGGCAATTGAATGTTAACACCTGCTTCCATTGTCTCCTTGAAAGAGAAGTAGGCTTACTTAGAAATACGTATAGACCCTTCTAGACTTGCATACCCAAATTCAGGAAGTTATAAAAGCAGCTCACTAGCGGTCCCCTCAGTCAGCGATAAGTTAGCCTCCACCTGTGTCAGTTTTCATGGCAGATCACGTATTCCGATGGTAAATGGGAGCTTCCTAGGCTTTCTTATGGATACTGGCGCTACTATGAAGATACTTAAATTGGAAATCTTACCACCTAGGAGATTACACCTACATCCTGGAGGCTAGTGACAGAATGAAGAAACGGTACATCAAAGCAAAGAAGGGAGGTTTCAAATGGGGAGACTTGATAAGGCCCTTATGAAACAATAGCCTGGATTATCTATATAATATACTGTATTAAGAAGCAACCAAAAAAGGAAACCAAAGACAATCCAGTTCAACAAGTCAATTGGCTCCATATAAAGGAGATCACAGTCTAGCGGGTTAGGAATCTAACCATAAAAGAACAGGACTCTATTCTACAAACCGGCTTATCTTCCCTGTCCTAATAGACCACCCAGACCAATAGTTAAGGATTTGAGATCATCCAGAGGAATTACAACGGTTTTCAGGTTTGGCAGCACTTAAGAATTGAATCAACAGTATAGAGAGCTAAAGCTGTGTAAACAACCCAAAATATGTAACAGTTACCTGGCGAGAAAGAATTTGCGTTGGGAGCCAACATGCGAAGATCTATGGGAGGTGCATTATTGATCTATGGATGCAAATCCACCAGCTGGCCATCACCAAGTTGCGGTTACGACAGCCTGGATTGGAAGGTGGTAAGACAGATGATAGAGATCTTTCCTGGCACAAGAATTATTATCTCCGCCTGTGTTTTCAACCTGTGGAAAGCACTACAATCCCGCCAAGAGTGGATGTTGCAACAAACCCATCCATTTAATCAAGACTAGTGCTTGGACAGACCAGTTTTAAGGAGAAGGTAATGTTAAAGACTAGGGAAGTAGGTAGCATGTGGACTGTATGGAAAGGGAGCAATTGAAGGATAACACCTGCTTTCTTTGTCCATCTGGAAGGGAAACAGGCTTCCTTGGAAATCCATATAGACCCTTCTAGACTTGCCTCGCCATGTCCAGAAAGTTATATAAAAAAAAATTTGCCAGCGGCCCTCTCAGTCAATGTTAAGATAAGTTAGCCCCCATCTGTGTCAGATCGCGTATTCCAAGCGTTGGGCTGGTCATGGCCTTTGCAGTCCCAGCAAAAGTGAAGTGATAAGTGACAGTGAGTAACAAGTTATCTTGAGGCATCTTAGTAAATAAGAATATTTAATTAATTTGCATAGATTAATTAATGTATTAGCTGTAATTTATATGTTAACTATTAAGAGCAGTAGTTGCAGTAGGTTATTTGGTAATTAGTAGAAGTAATTGTTTGTGACCTCTAGTACGTAACACAATGATAAGCATAATTATGGAATTATGCGTCCATATTTTAAAAATAACAGCCCAACACTCAAAATTACCTCTTGAAATATCATTCTTAATGTTTTTTTTCTTTTCTTTTTAAAAGCTATAAAATGTTATTTTACACTTGAATTGTCAATCAACCAACTTATTTTCTGATGTTGAGAGAGAAAAAAAAAAAAAAAAAGTTTAAAATCAAATTTAATTTTATTTTAATGATTGTTGCCACTAGTACACTAACACATAAATCAAACTATTCTACATTGGTATCAGAATGGGACTTATGAAAAATTCCAATATATCTTTATCAATCTGGCATCGGGGAAGCTAAAAATATGGTTCGTTTCAATTGATGAAGATCAATTGAAATTTTTCTTAAGTTGTGTCGATAGCAATGTGAATAGCTTCATTTCTCCAAAGGAAATCAACTGGAAATGTGATATGGTCATTTAAAATTGTTATTACCTCTATTATTTAATAATTGTTATTCTTAAATATTTTCAGAAATAGAAACCTCTCTATGGACACGATTCATTCCCTTAAATATATATTATTAGGTCGCGTATTAGAAAAGACCACATGAAGCATGTATTGTCAAAGAAAATAGACAGAGTTTACAGAGACTATCTGTTCAGAATATATTTTAAGAATAAGGAATGCGACCACAATGTCTTTGAATAAGGAATTCATCAAGAGACTGTGTTAAGCAACTGAAAAATGAATTAATATAGATCTATAATTTTAAACCATATACTGCGAGCTGGGGAAACAACATTTTTGCAACAATGAATTTATTGGGCCAAAGTTAATCTACATTGGTTAAGAACAGCTGATCAACATCGTTCAAAGATAATTGGATAGTATGGTAAAACTTATCTTATTGTCAGATCACATTTCTTACTATTTAAAAGATATCACATTACATTATGGCAATTCTATATTATAAATTATTATTGTATTTCTACAGCACTGAAGATGGCTTACAATGCAAACTGAAACGTCTGCAGATAATTTTTTTAATTTGTATTTTTTTGGATCTACCTTGACCGAACCCCAACAAAAATCATCTAATAATAATAATACCTATGGTCAAAAAACTCTCCATTTGAACTTATTAATTTTAATTTTATAAGAGGAGCTTTTTTCTTATTAGTCATAACAATATATTACTTTGGTTAATAATATAATAATTATTTTTATAATTTCAATGTAATTATGAATTTTGGTCTTCTACTGAACCCCTCTTTCTCTCAACTGATATAAATAAAAAATTACTTCAAGGGTTTAGATATATATCAATCTATACCAAGCTAAAGATAATTTTAATTTGTAAAAATTCAAGCATTCATTTTAGAAAAATATTCATAAAAAAAAAAAGTTAATTAAAGTGCTAAAACTTTGGAAAACAGAAAAAATCAAATCAAAATATCAAACTCCAAGACTGTATCAATTTTATACCCATTATAGAATGAAATTACATTGTACGTTAGAAGAATGTTACTTCTTCGCCTGGAAAATAAATAAGCAAGGCAAATGAAGATTAGAAGAAAAAATACTCAAGCTTAAAGGTAGAAACAATTACACATTTTATAATGACTAAATAATTTATACTATGAATATATATTTGGTAGGGTTTCTTTTATTTAATAAATAGACATATTTAAGTTAATGTGAACTTTATTTTTTGCTTAAGCAATATATCCCTAAATTTCTTTAATTTAAATATACTAAGGAAATAACAATTCCTGACTTCATTATTATTTAATTAATAAAATGGCTCCTTATTAAATACTGTACATTACTATATAGTTATTCTACATTGAAATACTGCTAATTGCAATTAAGTTAAATGCAAAAAGCAGTTTTATCATAAGAAGTAAAGTTTATAATTAAATGTCATGCAAATTATAGACATGAGAAAATTAAAAGAGGATCATAGAACAATAAATAATTTAGAAGTTTAGGTAAACTCCCACTCCTAATTAATGAGCAAAGAATAAATAAAACTAAAGGGAGTGATGTGCTCTCGAGGGGATATGTGACCTCCCCTTCCACCTCCTTGGAACTCATGTCAGTAGAGCTGACAGTTTCTCATTCTTTTTTAATTTCATTTCTCCCTTAGTATTGGGCTGTGATATGGGAATGGGAGACTTATTCTAAAATAATTATATAACCAGGTCAATAAATACTATGCTCTTTCTCCCACATTCAGTGTCTTGATAAATTTGGGAATCCATTTCACAATCCAGAACATTCACTAGCAGGTTTTTATTTCTAAATGTAGAGCTGCCAGCACTTTTAGTAAATTTTGTTTGGGAAGCATATTTTACAATGCTAAGCTTATATAACTTTAGAAGAATTTCAACATATTTTCACCCATCCTACATTGGAGAAACTATATAATGGCCCATTCAAAAATACACACACACAAAATATCAGGGAAAAAAAATTATAACTTTGAAATCTTTATTTTTATTTGAGTTTAAAAAAGTTTGTAAAATTTAACGCTACTGGCCATCAGGCTGCCAAGCCTTTAAAAAAAATTATTTTGCGATTTTTTTTTAAATGTTAAAAACTGCTGTTGATTTGGTATCTAACAGGCTTGGAAAGATGAATTATTTATTGATATAAGGGTTTTTGCTATGTTACACAAAAATTCAACATATTNAAACAGTATAACTTTTAATGTCACTTATATCTTCATATCTTAAAGTCAAATTAGATATCTTCATAAATTCCAGGGGAAAATATACAAAAATAAAATTTATTTAAGAGACATACTTAAAACACTTTTTTTTTTTTTCATTTGTGGTGTTTTAAAAAATTATCCTTTTCAAGAATATTCAATACTCTTTAGCCAGAAAAAAATCTTGCAATTTATCTCCAACATAAATTAATATTTGCCTGGAACACTGAATCTAAAGCACACTATAAATTGGCTGTTTCCTAATGAGATGTTTAAGATTTGATAATTTTAAAATTCGCCAGGTACACTAAAAAATCATATTTATGCTTGATTTTTAAGAAACTGTACAATTGACAAAAAGTTATGTGTTTAGAGGGAGATGTGTTTTTAACCCTCAATACCTAATAAATATGATACAAAAATGTCCTCATGCACTAAAAGTTATACTATTGTAGCAACTTAAAAAATAATGCAGATATACCAAAATGTAGTATTTCTAAATTTTTATGTTTATTGGAGTGTAGAGGTGATGGGACTATTGTTTTTTATGTTCCAAAAATAGGGAAAATGACATTAAGTCAGGAGATATTTAAGACAAGATGTGTGAAATATATAACAATGAAACAAAAATAAGAAGATGGCCAAGGTTCATGTTCGTTTATATAAAAAGCATTGCAGGTATAAACGCACAAGTCATATACTTAAGTATATCAAAACAAATTAAAAAATAGAAGAGGATTCATAAAAACTATTTCTAATGATTTGCTAAGAGAACAGTTACAAGAAAGAACTAGAAAATTAAAAGGGATACATAATAATTTACAGAGGGGGCGAAAACAATTCCTAATAATCAATATATTTGAATAATTCTTAATTCTTATTGTTGTTGCAACTGAAAAATGATGGTGAGAAGAGAAAATAGCAGGGAGAAGGGGGAAAAAAAACTGTTTCTTTTGCAAAATTGGCAGTAATTATTAATGCTCAAAGCACACAAACAACTGATGTATAAAAAAGAATGACACTAAATTACAGTCAAGTAAAGCACACATAAATAATACGTGAGTAAATTTTAAATAAATATTTACTGTAATTATCTAATATAATCCTTTTTGTTTCAGTTCATTGAAATTTATTCAACAAAAAAAAATTCATGTAAAAAAATAAAATCCTTAGATCTATCAGTACTTGGATCTTGCAGATGAATTGTGTGTGCCAACATTGGGCGTTAGAGGATAGAAATATCAAAATAGGGTAAGAGAAACTAAGGGTCTTTGTAAATAAAAAGAATAGCAATAAGTGGGATGGGAAAAAAAACATACCAAATTAATAACACAAGTGTACTCACCCTGGCTAACCTATGTTTAGGTTCAAATTTTTTTGCATAGTCCAATGTATCATAAATAAGAGCAAAACCAGAGGATTTACCACCACCAAAGTTAGTACGGAATCCATAGCAGAAAACAGTGTCAGGAGTACACTTGTACATTTTAGCCAGTTTTTCTCTAATTTCAGTTTTTTTCACTGATGGTAAACCAGGATGTGTGACATCTACAACCTAAAATTAAAATAAAATCTGTGAGTAAACAGAATACTAAGGAACTGAACTGAACAGTAATGGAGTTATTTTACCATTTGTTTGCGGCACAGCAGCCTATTAGTCATGAACTTTCGAGTTCGGACAGTAACAGTACCTTCAGTCTGAAATACAAATATGATTGAATTGATTGTTAACTTAAAAAGCAATAACAAATAAACAACAAAAAAGTATAACTAAGTATGAAGTCACTAAACAAAATATATTATCTTAAAATAGTTAGGACCCATTTCTAAATAACGAAATGAAAATATTATAATAGGAAAATAGGATTAAAATGGATATATACTTTACCATTTTGAGAGAAGTAAAACACGCTCTTGGAGAATGAGAGAGGTTTCTAGAGTCAATGACTGCTTGATAAGTCTAGAGGCATACAAATTTCTCAGAGTTAAATTATAATAATGAATAAGTAAAAAAATGTAAATATTTATCATTATATATAATTTATTAATAATTTAATTTAATTATATTGAATTTATTTAACAAGAAATTTTTAAAAAATACACAAAAATACAAATGTCTTGTTTTGAATCGTTCAAAATTCTCTTTATACTTAAAGAATAATACTTTGTTTTTAAATATGCTATAATTTAAATATGTTTAGTCTTTATAGTTTTAAAAACTTTTCAACATTTTTTACTGTCAGATGAAACTGGCATTGGAATAGTCAGTCGCCTTCAGACAGTAAAACAAAACATGGCGAGTGAAACGGAAGATTTTGTTATTGCCTCTCCCAAGAGAATTAAACTTGAGTTTGATGATAATGAAAGCAGTTCTAACGCCGATTCATTAATAGATTCATCTGAGTGCGTCAAACGAAGAGAAGAAAATGATACCAGAGGTAATTTTCAGGAAATATGTTTGGTTTTAGTGTTGGTTTTCATTCTAATATGGCGGACACAATCGGCTTGTTATTTTTAGGGGGCGTGGTAGTTTATTTTCAGGTCACATGACCTGTCATATGTTGATTGTGCAATAGATGTTAAGTCTTCATACATATCCTCAGTCTATTTATACTTCATTTTTTTTTTTTTTTTAATTATTCCTAACTTATAATGCATCTTAGGTTCCTTTTGTCTAATACTAATCAATTTATGTCTTTAACCTGGAGACCACTTGTCACTTTTCTCAATGTTTTCGATCACAATTTAAAGCAGATCCTTGTTTCAGGTGGAGAAACTTCTACTTCTGGATGTTCAGATGAAGACGAGTGAGTTGACCATAATGTTTCTTATTTTTTATTTTTTGGTGAACGAAAGTGGTTCAATAAATGGATTTTTTTGGAAGTAGGTTCTAAGTTGATATAAGCAATAGTACGTGAAAGTTAGAAAGTTCTGCTATACCTTCTCTGTTATAATTTCTTAGTTTCTTCTTCAACTTATTTACTTTTTAACTTTGATTCAGTTTATTTTGTAATTAAATATATTTATTAGGCTAACTTTGGCTTTTGATGAATGTGATTTGTTTCTTTAAAGATTAAAAATTTCAAATTTTACAAACTCATTTAATCTGTCAAGAAGCTTTTTTTATTCTCTAATTATATATTTTTAGGAGTGGAACTTTTTGAGAATTCTAATTTCATTTGTCAGTGTTAAATATGTATAGGTAGAAGTAGTTGTTAGTTGAAGCTCTCTTCTCAGCTGTCCTACTCAGTGCTACATCTAAATGACATCACGGAAAATGGTTAGTCTTGCCTTCTCCCTTGAGGTTCCTGATGTTAATATTTTTTTAAGGTGTCCTATCTCAATATGTATATAAGAGTGCTGTACATGAATAAGACTTCAGAACATATTTCCAAGCAATATTATTTTTCAGCCAATGTTTTGCCTTAACTTCTAAGTTATCATCAGAGTTAAATAACAATACTTACTATTACAATTATTAAATTATAGACTGGAATGAACAGACAAAGATGTGGTATTATAACATAGCACATCTCTGTCTGCTCATAGCAAATTATCATTTTTTAAATGGAGGGTTTTTTTGACGTAGATATTGTTATTAGTTGTGGTTCGGTCAAGGTAGTTCCAAAAAATACAAATTTAAAAAAAGTGTATTTTTTTAAAGATTATCTGCCAACGTTTTGGCTTACATTGTAAGCCATCTTCAGGGCTGTAGAAATTCAATGTCATGAGAATACAATAGTAATTTACAATATTATAATATAGTTTTGCTATAGTCTAATGTGATATCAAAAGCATGAATGTAGAAAGATATATAAAAGAATTTAAACATGCAGACAACAACCTATTAAAAAAAATTTAACAGTAATTGACGACACCTGCCTATCATGAAGATGAGAGAGGACGTATCTTCCCTAAATTTACATTTCCTTGACTGAGAGGATAATATAATTTTTAAAAAGACACCATGGGGGGGGGGGTATAAGGTGGAAGGTAAAAAGGGAGAGCGGCCTGTTTCAAAAGTGGGCAATAAAAAGGACAAAGGAAAAAGGAAGGGTATTATTGGGAATAAGTAACTTAGGAACTGGAAAAAAAATGTTTGACAGGTTTATTTAGAAGGAGTGCTAATGGTTTTTAGAATGTTGAATAAGTTGAATAAATTTGCTATATGTCCGTTCTGTCGTTAACTGGATTGTGTTGTAAGTTAATGTGAATGGTTTCAGATAAAAGTCGTTAGCCTAAAATTTTACACATTTTTAAATACAATGATTCTTCTGTTTATTAATTAATTGTTGTTGTTAAAACTAGATACACTGTTCACTTGCTACTCAGCATATATACTGCTTTGAAATTTGCAAAACGTACCTAACTTTGTCTTAACCAAATACTGTTAAGTTAGAGTGTTTTTATAATTTCTACAAAATCCATTTATATATCTTCATTGTTATTAGTGTTATGAAACAAGTAATATAATATATATAAAATTGCTGCTTAGGTCATTCGGAATGCTGATCTTATAGAAATAACTAGCTACCAATGCGTAAGTAATTATTCAATAAAGCTTTTAAAATTTTGGTTATTCTCAATTAAAAAAGAAAAAAGTGTTGTGAAATAATTAAATGCAATATTTTCCTGGTTAAATAATAGTTAAATAGTGACAATAATTAATTATTAAAAAGGATAAAAAGTTAATTTTCTGACATATGTCAACATTTTTATGAAAGTGTATTATACACTACACTACACACCATAATGGAAGAATAGAGTTATTTTACTGTTAGTATTATTACTAGATTTTTTTTTTTTTTTATGGTTAAGGTAGATACAAAAATAAATTTTTATAAAAATGTGTATATATAAAATTATCTGCCGACGTTTCAGCTTACAGTTGTAAGTCATCTTCAGGGCTCTTGAAATATAGTGACATAAGACATAAAAAAATTAAATGATGTACATTATTATAACATAGGTTGCCATAACTAAATGTAAAGTGATATCATTTACTGATATGTCTTGAAAATGTGATCCTGGTGACACTACGCCCCCCTCTTGCCTTCATGATAGCCCCGAAGATGGCTTACAATGTAAGCTGAAATGTTGGCATATCATTTTTTAAATATGTATTTTTTTGAATCTACGTTGACCAACCCCCCCCCCTCCAAAAAAAAATCTATGTGTATTTGAAGATTCAGAAATACAACTCAAAATTTGAGTGCCTTCCTTCCTGAGCTTCTTGCTTTTTCCTCTCAAAGCACTTTTCGGTTTGTAACATATAAATAGTATGTCAATATTTAATAAAATGCGTAATTAACTTCCCTTATACAACTTCTTTATGATGGGAATTTTTTATTTTTATTCTACTGTTAAGTTAATGGAATGGACTATAACATATTGCAGTTATTTATTTTATGTAAACTTTCACTTATTCTATTTCAAATAAGTTTTAATAACAAACAATATCCAAAATTTTCGAGAATTACATTTGGATAACGATTACTGTAAAACTGGACTAAAAACTTGGGTGCTCAATTTAAAGAGTTGTCTTAAAGGTTTTGTTATGCAAGATAATGCTTAATTCGCATATGTAGTTATTATATTTTATATGTTAGGCATAGTTGAGTGTGCCACTAAGAAGTTATACAATTATTTAATTATAAATTCTTTATTGAAATAGAAAAGTTATCATGAGAGAATTTTCTAGTTGTCAGATTCATCCACTAGCTGGTAGCATTGCTATATATGTAATGACAGGCCCTGAAGTAATTCTAAGTTTCTCCAAACGGAAATGGAAGGAATAGCAGTTAATTTAAATTGAAAATGTTTAAATCACCAATATCAATATATACATAATATTTACTTATTATTTTTAATAGCATTTTAACCAGAAGAAAAGTATATTTTAATGGTGATGTTTTATAATGCTACTTGAAAGGTTGAGCTACCCTTAATTTTCTACCCAGTTGTCCTAAGTTAGCAGATCTTCAAATTTT
>KZ808074.1:191412-208033 GCA_000696205.2 Oncopeltus fasciatus | reverse complement strand
TTTTTTTTAATTGAAAGACTGAGTAAGTCTTTTAGTTTTTGGTAAACTTTTGTTGATGTGTTAAATTTATGCATTCCTAAATATTTTTTTCTCCAGTAATAGGGGAGTTTATTTTTCTGTACTATAAGTTCTAAAAAAATTGTTTATTTGTCTATTAGTAAGTAAATCTCTATTAGTATTCATGCAATAATTAGTCTTCAGCATTATCTCACAACATTAAGTTTTTTATATTACTTTGTATTAGCCAATTTAAATGTACTAGCAATATGCTTGATAGATCTGCTTCCAAGTGAATTATTTACTTCAAACATATTCCAAAGTATTATATCGAGGAAAAAAAATTGCTAGCCCATAATACTCCAATGTAAATGCAAAATGTGGCTTTCAGTGGTCCATTTTACTAACTCGAAACTTTCTTGAGATTATATATAATACTCTTAGGAATGTTAGTATTATTTGAACGGGATTAAACAGAATGATTCAGGATTTGAGAGAAAACTAGGCCATTAATTACAGGTTTTGTGAAAACAATTTTTAATAATTTACATATTACATTTTATTTTAGTTGAGGAAGTTTCTGCTATCTGGACCAACATATTTAAAATTTGTCCGGGAACAAATAATTTTTAATAAGTGGGTAAGTGGTAGGTGCTCTAGCATTGGTATCGGAATATACTGTCAATAACCTTGATTTATGATTTCTTACTGTTTGGTCTTAAGAATAATTTGTACTGCATATTAGGTAATTTTCCTTTTAAAATACCATGCATAAATATATTTTAATCCTTTTCATAATTGTTGTTTTTCTTTGATAGAGTTTTTTTTATTTGGTCTTAGCTCCTGCTTATTATTATGTGCAATATACATTCGATTAAATTACAGTTAATGAAAAGGGTGTATTAAATATTGTTTTTCAAACAATTATTTGTATTATTATATCTTTTATATAAAACACCATTCTTTAGGAAGGCTGAGGAAAGAACTTTTGGACTGATTTCAACATCAAAGTTATCTCTTTTATTCCCTTGAAGAAAGTGGGCCATGGATCGAAACAAGTAGTAATCGGTTGGTGTGAGGTCTGTTCCATATGGTGGATAAGGCAGCAGTTCGAAACCATGAAGTTCTTTAACTTTTTTTTGGCTCGGCGAAAAGTGGAAATTTTTTAGTCCTTTTTGGATTATCAAAGCAGGATAATCCTCAGACAACTAAAGTGGGTTAAAGTCATTTTCAGTTGAGTTAAGAATTCATAGAGCATCAGGAATAAATTGGTAATGAATCACACCTTCAAAATTAAATTTTAAAAAAATGGAAAGTATTTTAATTTGAATCGTACAGGGAGCCAGAAAAAAAAAAACTCTACCTCAGCTGGGAATCAAATCTGGATCTCTCACTTTCCAGCAGGGTGTTCAACCATTATATCACTGAGGAAGATGAGAAAAATTTCTAGCTCCCTGCACTTCACTTCACTACTAGTCTGACCGCCAAGTATGACGAATATATCGACTTGTGCTCTGCAGACCTAAAATTGGTAGCTATTTATTAGACTTGTTTGGCAAAGGGCCATTCTCTGACATTCAAATCATGATTATAATTGTGATAAAGTAATGGTAAAAATTCGTGAAGTGATGAACTAGAAATTATTCTCATATCTCTCGGTGGTGTAATGGTGTAAACGGTAGCCCAGAACAGAAAGTGTGGGATCCGAGTTCGATTCCCGACTGAGTTAGAGTTTTTTTCCCGGCCTCCTGTACTATTCAAATTATTAATGAAATGTGGAATTACTCTACTTTAATTATCATCATGATTTGAATGCCAGGTAATGGCCCCTTGCCAAGCTAGTCTAATAATTAGCAAGCAATTTTTGCTCCATCGAGTACAAGACGATGTATAAGTTTAGATCATAGTCATCTTTTTATCCTTTCTTGAGAAAAAATGAAGTTAAATTCTAATTTTGTTCAGCTTAGTAATTTACCTCAGTTGACATTTCGACACCTAAATTTTTTTATCAGATTGAGTGATATCTGATGGAATGCAGCTACTGAATTACTAATATATATATATATATATTTATTTATTTATTAAAGAAGCTGTTTAAGAATGTATACCAGGTATCCAAGTTTAAAATGTCGTTTATTTCTTAAAATATATACACAGTAATTTAAAAAAAAGTATAATATATTTTATTCAAAGTACTGGCCCTCGCTTTCTACACATTTTGTCCATCTCTCGGGCAATATATGGATACCATTCCAAAAGAATGCTTCATCTTTATTTGAAATCCATTCATCGAGCCATTTTCGTACGTTTTCGAAATTGTTGAAGTGTTGCTCCGCCAATGAGTGTCCCATCGATGAGAAGAGGTGATAATCAGAAGGCGCCAGGTCAGGTGAATACGGCGGGTGGGGTAGGAGTTCCCAACCAAGCGAAGAAATCGTTTCCTTAGTCAATCTGGCTGAATGTGCAGGAGCGTTATCATGCTGAAGAATGACTTTGGCGTGCCTGTGAGCCCATTCTGGGCGTTTTTCGATCAATGCGTGACTCAAATTGATCATTTGTTGTCGGTAGCGCTCGGTATTGACTGTTTCGCCGGGCTTGAGAAGCTCGTAGTCGATTTGGTCGATTTTCTCGTTTTTGATCAGTAACATCAAAATCACCACGTTTGAAACGTTGAAACCAACGTTCACATGTCTTGACGGTTGGAGCAAGATCGCCATAAGTCTCAACAAAAATTCGATGACATTCAGATGCCTTTTTCTTTTGATTAAATAAGAAAATCATGACATGCCGCAAATGCTCTTTATTTGGCTTAAAATTAGACATTTTTAACACCAAAGAAAGGTATGATACGTCCACGTAAACGACTTAAAAACAACTGACTTTTGTAAACAAATGATTAACAAACAAAATAGCGTTTAGAGATAAGCAAATCCTTCAATAGGCTAAGAGCGCATTCTATTGGAATTAAAACGACATTTTAAACTTGCATACCTGGTATGAATAGGTCCCATACAGGTTTATAAACTAAATTTGTTAATAGTGCTTTGTTTTGCTAATTATCTTTGCTATTATTAGTGATATTATAATATAATGCTATTCTTAGAGACATTAACTCTTATCTTCATTGTTCTTTTGGGTTTTAAGACCTTTTTACTAGTTTTTCCTATTTATAGCC
The DNA here is from genome assembly GCA_000696205.2 of Oncopeltus fasciatus. Classification (NCBI taxonomy): domain Eukaryota; kingdom Metazoa; phylum Arthropoda; class Insecta; order Hemiptera; family Lygaeidae; genus Oncopeltus; species Oncopeltus fasciatus. The sequence continues at coordinate 204,861 of KZ808074.1, read as the reverse complement.
ACTTAAATGAAAGATACAAAATTTACTCTGCTTAAGAAACTCCTGTGGGCCGAACTTTTATTTGTTTCTTTGTTTTATTAGGAAAAAAATATTAGAAGTGAGGTGTTGCATGACATGAAAAGTTTAAATAATAAATGTTCATTAAATACAATCCTAAGGAATTTATTTACTGTGAGTAACTTATGTGTACCATCTTTTTGACATGACAAAATTTTTCAATTGTAATTCGGTCCTTTTAAAAAAAAATTTTCATTCTACTTCTTGGTCAAAATCCAGGACCCCTGAGAACCAGAGAAAGGATATATACTAATTTATAATGTATAGTTAAGATTTATATATCCTTTATATAGTAGTTACGTTTATTATATTTTTTATGAATTTATGTATTACCTACAATATGTGGTATGTGAGAGAGGGCACTTCTACATTTTTACTGTTTAATAGAAAATATTTTTGAATAATTATCCTAATGACCAATGACAGCTTTAGTTCCAGCTTAATAGAAATTATGAAAGCTCTTCAGATTCACCCTAAGTTAAAATAACTCAAATTTTGGATTTCCCACACTCATCAATTTTGGGGATAACTTTTACCAATTTAATGGTATCTATTTTTGAAAAACAATATTAATTAAACTAAACTAACCCAGTTTTGTACTGTCTATATGTAATTAAAGCTATTGGGACTTAGACAAATCTAACATCAAACTTAATGCCTGATTTTAGTAAAATTAAATTGGTATCTATGTCTATCTCTTATGTCTGTTTTAATTTAACTTTATATATGTAAAACATAAACAGTTTCTGTATCATTTTAGTCAATGGGTGACAAATTTTTAGTTTCTCAAAGAATCACAAGCAAAAAATATGTTTAATATCTTAAAGAACACAATCTGATCTAATCGATTTAACAAAATTATATCTTATAAAAGCTTGTTTAACTCAAGTTGGTGAGTGAGGGATGTCGGAGGCAGAGGGGTGCAAAAGTCAGCTGCTAGTGTGAGCCAGAACAAAGCTTCAGATACTCCGGTCCTCCCTGGAGAATGGACCAATCCTTTGATCGGGCTTAAATATAAAAAACGAGTTTTGGGAATTACATAATGATTAAACCTTTGAGATTGCTATTTACCTGATTCTCTGCATTTTTATTTAAATCTATAATTTATTATTTTCATTGTAAAGTTTTGTTTTATATTATATATGTTAAACATATGTTTATTAATGAGCAAAACCAATTTGAACTCATGTGGAGGGTTTAGGCCTCTGGCCTTAGTTTGATTTTTAAATCTCATGAAATAAGTCTAATTTCATTAAGAAAATCAACTAATTGTAGATCCTAAACTGTTAAACTAAAATTTAGGATTCTTATAAACCCATATTCTAAATTGTCTATTTTTTTAGTTATATTGAGAAAAATGGCTTAACTTGATTTTCTTACAGTTTTATTTTATCCATAACCATTCTGCAGCCTCAATTATGACATGTTGCTAGTATCCTGTATGCTGTTGAAATGATATATTCATGAAATTAATAATTACATACGTGACTAAGGAAAAGTAATTATACCTATGTCCAGATTGAGTTTGATTTATTAGTTAACAGAACAATACTATCCCCACATTTCCCTTGAAAATTTCAAATAATTATTTTTAAATGTTCTAGAATTTAAAAATTCTAACTTTAATTATAATAATACACCGAGGTGTATATGATGAGTCTGTGAGGTTAGATAACTAATTGTTATTCGTATGAATTAGATACTGAATTAAGTTTTATGTTTAGCTTTAATTCTTTCATGTTTTTATATTACATTTTTAAAATTGTCTTGATTCCGCATTTAACACATAAACCAGGTTTAGGTTTTATGCAGTAAGTTAAAATTTTATTGGTATTAATTTGGTCTTAAGAGGTTTCTCTGTGAAAGCTAAAAGAAAAAAAAATATATATGTGTGTGTGTATATATATATATATATATATATATATATATATATATATAGAGAGAGAGAGAGAGAGAGAGAGAGAGAGAGAGAGAAACTGAACTAAATACCTCTAAACATGCTTTATTTTCTTGTAAAGTTTGATGATTTGTGCAATCTCTGTCCAAATTGCTAGCTTTCCAGAAATAATTAAAACAATGGTTATTTCTTTTAACAAAGTTAATGTGAAGTTGAGGCTACTCTGAGTTTTGAGTCTGGTCTGTCTTACTTTTGAACTCAACAATAATTAGTCTTGTTTCCATTAACTGTAAATTTAATTAGTAAGTATTAGTGATGCAAGTAATTTAAAAAATATAATTATGATTATAATACCTTCCAGAAAATTATCATTTACAAAAATAAATTTCTCATAATAAATATATAATATCAATCATTTCAGTTCAATTTATTTATTCATTTAAAGTAATTTACCATATAATTATAACTATGGAGTCCAAGAAATCCATGTGAGGCTCCTGTTCTAGTACTAGATGAGTACCACATTAGCCATTAAGAAATGTCTAATACCTTGTATGTTTAGAATGGAGTGGTTACCTTTGGATAACATGTCTTCCCCATTAACCTTTGTGGTTAGGCGAATTAGTAATTATTTTTCTCTCCACTATATTATATTAATTAATTTCTTTGTATTTAAAAATAATAAAATATTTTACCTAGGTGAGTGTTTTTCCTTATCACCCTCAAATATATGTTATAAAAAGTTGAATCTGATTTTAAACCTGTTAATTTGATTTTTTGTACTATTCACCTGAACTTCAGTTCATATAAGTTCACATTAATATTTATTGTTAATTGTCAAGTTAAAGTATATAATTTTCAAAATTGTTGAGACAAATTTTTGATCCATGATTACTTGTAATTATTGCAAACTCATGGTTGTGAATATTTTCTTTGTTTATATCAATAATAATTATTTAAATTAAGTGAGTTCTCTTTTAACCCATTTTTCTTCCTTCATTGCACTAAGTGAATTATTAAAAATAAACATGAAATTACAATAATTAAACTACTTGTGCAATAAATAAAAGAATCTTAGACAATGAGCACTTAGTATGTATGTACCATTTGTATGGAATTTTTGAGTCCAGTTTTTTTTAAAGACTAGGGGTAAAGTGAAAGAAGCTTCATATATTTTAAATGTATAAAAAATTTTTATTGGAGACTTGTCTTATTTAACTTCAAGGTCATTATATACAGGTCTAAATAAATGAAAATTGTGACCTCTGTCTCACTATATTTGTACCATACTCTTAAACATTACAGGAGAATATTCTGAACTGAAGGGTGTTAACACAGTTATCTGACTCTTCAAAAAATAATTTATTAACCAATTAATGTTTTACACCCGATTATGAAAAATATTTGGGTTTGGTGGGTTAGTATTGTGTAGTTATTTACTGCAGAAACTGTGAGCTGAAGATAACATCTGAATATATTGAATAAAATATTTTTTTAGGGAATAATTTTTAAAATGACTAAGAGCCTTTATCTGTTAATATTCATGTTATATTACATATTTTTTATAAGTGTGTGATGATTGTGTTAGATACAGTTAGTTATTTTGTATAAGTGATTTGTAAATCATGTAATTTAAAAGCATATCTTATGATATATTGAAATATATAAATGCGCACTGGTATTAAGTAGGTATGTGTGTTTTGCACTTTTAATTAAATAGTGATGTGATCTATTATAATAAAATCTTTATTCCCAGAAATCTATATTTGCTTATACATCAGTATGTAATACATGATATTAATTATTATATTGATACATATTTAAATTTAGATTTCTGGAAGTTAAGATTTTATACTGTCACACATATGTGATGTTGGATATAAGGTTATATTGTTTAAACGTGATCTAATATAAGTTATATCATGTGTATTGTATTATAATATATTCAAATATATATTTATTGGTATTATGTATATAGTTTTACACTTGTAATGAATATGTGATGTATTACATATAAATTACATTATTATAGAATATTAGAATATTTTCGTAGTTTCACCACTAAAACTGTTTTGAAACTCAAAGTGATTTGTAAATCAATTTTTTTTTATAAATCAAACTGAAATGAGCAGGACATTTTGCTTTGAGGCTTGAGTTTAAGCCTTCTCTGTGGAAGGTTTTAACAATCATTCAATATTTTTAGCCATGTTTAATAATTAACACATTGTTGAATGGGAAAACAAGTTTGTTTATCTAAATAAGAGATAAGTTTACAAGTATATTAAATTAATTAATTAAGCATTCAGTAAAGGTAAGTTAAGAAGAAATAGAGGTGATCTATGTTCAGTTCCCAAGACTGAATTCCTGACTAAACTCTCCTAATAGACAATTTTTTTTTTTTTTTAATGCATTGATATAACATTAAGGATCTTGTAGACACATTTGTTTAGGGCTCAGTGTTGCTAGTGACTTTCAACTGTTATGCATTTAGATAGCAAATCTAGGTGGCCGACTTTTAAGAAATGCTTGTGAATATTGTTTACATATTTCTTGCAAACTCCAATTTAAAGAAGAAAATAAAGAAAAGTGGGGAGTCACCTATTTTGAAGTGAAAATTGATCTATAAATTAGTCCCTGATGAGTTGTTCCTATATTCTTAAACTCTTATATTACAATATCCCATACTGCAGTACAGAAATGGATTTCATGAATTCAATTTATAAATATTTTTATAGAACAATTTATATTTAAATATATTATTTTTGTATAAGAAGAATATGTCAAAAGGAAAACAGTGTAAGAAATAATAAAAAAAAATAACTTAATTAATCAAGAGTTAAACCATTTTAATCTTATTTTGTTAAGATATAAGTATATTTGTCTCATCTAATCATTTGCTTATCTAATTTCTGTACTTTTGGTACACTATTAGTGCTTCAAAAAGTGCAGAAATTTTTATAATTCCATTGAGGCTACTATGTGAGGACTCTTGAGACTAACTTAGTTTCTAATGAAGAAATTTTCAGATAGACCAGTGAGTAAATAAAATGGGAATGTGAGATTTATTGAGATCTTATTATTAAAAAAAGCCTTTAACGGTCTTAAGGAGTGGACAGTGGAAAAATAAAATTGATAATGTTTAAGGGTATATAATAGATGTAAAAACATATGTACATATAAATGTATATGTAATTATATGGAAATATATTCCCTGTCCCGGTCAGATTCTATTCTCTATTGCATGCTCTTTTCACGCGCCTGACCTATTCTACAATGATTTATTTTTGGTAGTATTTCAAATAAAAAACATTGCGAAAATCAAGTTTTTATATATATTTAAAAAATCAAGTTTTTATATTTATTACAAAAATACAGTATTACAAAAACGTATTTTTTACTTATAACAAAAATCTAATTTTATTTTTTATGAAATTCACCGAAACAAGGTGCTATGCACAGTGCGACTTGGCATTTCACACACATAATTTTGAAACGTTAGTCATTCATTTTAGTGCTGCACATTTTACATCTCTTGTATTATTGCAATTGGCAAGGCATGTGAATGCCCACATTGGTATACCATATTTCTTCAGGCGTACACTGATAGTTTTTTGACGGTTTTCATTAGCGATCTTCCGCCTGCTAACTTAAGATGGCATACTGCCGGTCGAGTGTCTCTTCCTGATGGTAAAACCACCTTTCAATCCTCGTGCTAAGCCGACACTAAATTCAAGATGGGAAAGCGTATAATTTTTATTTCTTTTGAACAACAAAAAAGCATCAGTTATGCTCGTGTCACGGAGGAAATAGGAAAGTCACAGCCACCATCTGTTACTTCACCTGCCTACTGAATACGTCCCTTTCAGCTGATCAAAATGATCAATGCCATCCATTCGCTTGTTGTATTCTTTTACAAGTGGGCAAGGTACATTCTTTTTTGAGCCGTCTTTCTCAGTTTGAGTTACATGTGTTTGAGCAATTTTAGGGTGGAACACATTACTCATGAGAAGTACCTCTTTACTGTCCTGCCAAACTACAAATGAAACATTTTCCTTTATCCTCCATTTGAAGTGTCCTTTTGGCAGTTTCAGCTTTGTTTTATTTTTTATTATTAGAGGCATTTCCGCCCGGTGCCCGTCAAACTTTCTATTGTTCACGTAGGCTTCGTCGGTCCAACCCGGAAGATGAAATGGTAAATACAAACTTTCTATTGCCAATTATAAAAGTTGCCTTAATGAAAAAATACGACTGGTGGACGAAATTTTCTGTGATAAAAAAATAAAAATCATGGTGGTCAAAATATCGCCTCTAACTTATAAAGGGTTAATAATATTTTTGATTCAATTACGAGGAGATGTAGTAGTAATATTTAAGAGTTCATGAGAAGAACATTTAAAAATCAATTAGGCACACCACACCTTGCAATATTAGTTTTATCCTTGTAAAATGTGTATGAAAATGTTTTTTTTTTTTTTTTTTAATTTGAAAAAAAAAAGTCTGTTATGTATGAAATTTTTCTAAAGTAACTTAAGCATTTTTGGTTTTATTTGTTGCATAATTTTATATAATATTGATCCAACAACTCTAAGATGGTGATATTAACAATTTATAATTAAAAATTGTCTGACAGTAGAAGAGGTACCTCAATTGACCTGTTATTTTTTTGTCACTTAAAGCATTGAACTTTAATTTCTTCTCAATGGTTAACCTGTTAATAGATGGATTTTGTTGGGGATTGTGAGAATCTGATCTTTTTTTTTTTTTTTTTTTATTTATAACAACCTTCTATATGAAATTATAAAGATTATGTGTCTCCTTATAAAAATTTAAAATATAGATTGTGTCCCCATGAGGCACCTAATTAAAGTGGTTTAACAAATGCCAAATGGCCATAAAGTTAAAAAAATTTAAATAATAGTATTTTTTGGTTGGTTACACCTTATCAATCTTCTAAATATTTCCCTGGTCAATTTTGCTGGAAAATACATTTTTAGCTCATAGATATATCTCTGCCCTTTAAACCTCAAACAGATGATTTTCATATGCTAATTTTTCCTATTATTAGTAAAATGTTATAATTTTATATTTTTCAAGTAAAATTTTACTTACTAAAATAGTCAATTTTTAGCAATGTTTTAATATTGCTTATTTATTTAACAGAGTTATTAGAGAGTAGTAAGTGACGTGTGAATTTGGAACCTAGGGATTTTGATCTAACTAGAGAGTCACATATTTTTTTGCTGCAATGAAACTCATTATCCATAACTGCATATATATTTATATCTTCTTATTTACTGTCTATATTAACTGCTCGTTAGTGTTGATAATGGGACGATGAATAGTGCTGCTTAAATAGCAACTTCACAAAATTTTAAACTTAATATTTCTTTATCATGGAAGTATTTTAGAAATAATCATAGAGATTAAATGACACAGGACATAATTTTCTAATATTTTTTGTTATTAAACACGTAAATACTTTTCTATTTGAATTGAGAAAGTAAACTATTGTGAATTAATTTGTAGCATTTTTTTATTATTTGTTGTAATTAAAAACATTGATTGTTAATATTAGTTGTTAATAGGAGTTTGTGAATAAAAAACTGGGTTTATTATTTAATTTTACATTTTTAATTAAAAACATTTATTATTTGAATAATATCAGTTGTTTAGAGGATTGTATAAATAAAAACTGGGTTCATATATTACCAAATACTTTTCATGACAATTATCAGTTGAGGATCTGGCTTATACAGCCCACTTACTAAGGCATATAAATATATATTTGTATATAAAATTATAACCTTAATTTATAACTGTACTAGATGAACAGAAATCAGATTTTTTAGTAAGAATGAAGCACTTTCAGCTTTTGAAAACTACTTGACCTATGTTGAAAATATAACAGGCAAAAAAAAAAAATTTCAATCTCATGGGATAGTAAGCTAATAAATATCTACTGATTTTTCTTAATTTTCTTTAAATCATGGTATTGGTATGGGTATCAGCTGCCTGTATACTCTACAAAATAATGTGTTATATGCTTATCGGCTCAGGCATGGAAGGTTTTTTTTGCCACAATGGAAATGGCCCATTCCCCCCCCCCCCCCCCCCGATGGCTAAGTTCCCTATACTCGGTTTAAGCAATGGAAACTAAATTTTTTTTATTTCAAGGTATTTTGATATCCTAAATAAGCGTCTAGGGTAAGGAAAGTTGCCCCATAGGAACTTCAGTGCAGTCTTATATGTCTATCTTAACAGCTCAACAAATGCCATAGTGAAGAGAGTTCTCAAGATGCTTGTAGTGTGTTATTGTTCTTCTATTTATGCATGAGAAGAGAAGGAACCCATTCTTGGATTTTCCGATGCTGGCTGGCCAAACTGCATGATTGACGTAGATTATAGACGGGTCATTTATTTAATATTAGTGAAGTATTAGTGCTATGGGAATCGCATCAAGATAAGTCTACCTTTTTTCTTCTAGTGCATTGCTCTCTATAAAATATAGTTTCTGTTTAATCTAAAAAGAATTGTTCATTTGGTCTTATTGTACTTCTTCAAAGAAACCAAAAAAGTCTGAGCAAGTTTTCTCTTCTTTTTATTTTTTCTGGCAACTTTTTCTTCTTTTTTTTTACTCAATAATTAGGTGCTATATCATATTTTCCATGTTAAATATTTCCTTATATAAAGAAAGAAGGAAAAAATATAACAAATGGGACTCTAGATGAAATTCTATTGGATGATGATTAAGTCAAGAACTTTCTGAAAGAGGGCAGGCTATTAAATCTTATCTAGATGAATTTTTAGAATGCTTCTTTTCCATTTTTTTTTCTTATACATTTTAGTTTCCTAGTGCAAAGAAATCACTATGTATATCCACATAGCTATTCGTATTAACAATACATTACACCTCACCACAACTAAGAAATTCTTCTTGAAAATATCATCCTGGCGTTAATGACCAAAGGTTGACATTAAAAAAAAAACATTTCCTTTGTTGCTAAATCTTAATAAAATTAATTTTAACATATGTTCTTTAAATAAAATAAACTATTTATAGACATGAAAAATATTCTTCTTGAAAAAATCTTCCCGCTTCTAAAAATATTTCCCTGACATTAATGACCAAAGGTTGACACGCCATTAAAAAAATGAAAAATTATAATAAATCTTCTTTTAAAATGAGGGTTGTATATTAAAATCAAAACAAATCTGAAAAAAATTATGCACATAATTTTCTAAGAAATCGATTTAAACCAATGTGGGTTTGATGAAACCCTAAACAATGAAATTTTTGATTTAGCATCTACCTGCTCCTATGTAGTGTTTAATTATATTAACTTATTCCTCCCAACTCTTAAAGGTTTAAATTCATAGTTAATAATTTGTATTAAAATTATAAAATTAAGTTCTAAAGATTGTTTTAAAATTAATAGATAGTTTTTTTTTTGTTTTTGTTTTTTTCTTTCTTGGAAAGAGAGCCTTCTAAGACAATTTACTGGCCATGATTTTATTTTATTTTATTCATACCTAACCTACATTAGGAGGAAGTTAACTGTAATTTTCTGATGATTATTGGAGATTTACCCACTTGCGGATGTGTCTTAATCTCCTTTTTTGTTTATGTAACTTTTATATCTAAAATATCTATATCTATCATTTGTATCGTAAAAAATAATTTTCAATTTCACATCATTCCACTAATTTTATGTTTATGCAATGAATAATATAGAAAATACATATTATATCGGGTTTAGGTAAGAGTAATTTTGTTTTTTTAGATTATTTTAGTTGGGGTTCGGTCAAGGTAGATCCAAAAAACACAAATTTAAAAAATGTATTTTTTTTCTAAAGGATTATCTGCCAACATTTCGGCTTACTTTGTAAGCCATCTTCAGGGCTGTAGAAATACAATGTCATGAGAATTTAATTATATTATATTATTGTCAAGTATTATTGTATTCTCATAACATTGTATTTCTACAGCCCTGAAGATGGCTTACAATGTAAGCCGAAACGTTGGCAGATAATCCATTAAAAAAAAATACATTTTTTAAATTTGTGTTTTTTGGATCTACCTTGACCGAATCCCAACTAAAATCATTAATAATAATATCTACGGTCAAAAAAACTCCTTTTGAACGTAATTTTGTTTTATCCCTATAGATGGCTTTAATGTCTCTTATGTATTTTAATCCTTATTCAGTGAAGACATACTATGAAGAATATATAAGGTCAAAGTCAGAGAACATTCTGATTTATAAAGGTAGTTTTATCCATCTATTGAGTCAATAATTATCAATGCTTTGAACATGGAGATTGCTGAAATTCATTTTTGTCTTCAGATTTTAATTCTGAAAAGAGAAAATCGCATTGCAGGCTCATGAAATATTAGAAATGCAAGTGGCAGAATTTATTGCTCTGGTTATTTTGATGGACCTTGCTAAGACTGGCCAATTATTGAAAAAAAGATGACATTTTTCAATTAATTTAGGTAAAATGATATCTTGTGACATTGCTTGGAAACTAAATCATCCATGAAACATTATTGATCCGTTTGCATAAAACTGGTTATCATAAAAAATCAATAATGGTTATCATAGGCTTCCACATGAATTAAGTCAAAAGATCTAATGGGCCAAATTGTCTTATGAATTTGTGCTTATATAAAATGAAATGAAATTCAGCCGTTTTAGAAATGATTTATTGTGGGTTATGAAATGATCAGGAATGACATGTGTAAATATTTCTAGTCAAAACCCACAGAAGCTTTACAAACAGTGGGAAAGCCTAAATTTATGCCAAGGAAGTGACAATGAGTACAATTGGAAATTTTTTCCAATTCTCATTATGGTTATTTAACCATTATGAGCTTCTCCTTTTACTCTACTGTCACCAACTTTTATTTTGGTGGCTTATAAAGTATAAGTTTGAATAATCATCTTAATTTTACACTCCAAGTCATGATATATCAAACATAAATTTGGCTGCTGGAATACAAGAAAGTTTTTAATCAATTGCTGGGTTACAGATAAACTTCCATTACCAAAGATGGTTTTAATGTTTAACAGTACATATTTTTTAATTAATCATTTCAGTGGTATATACCAAGTTATGTTAAATTTTAATGAATTTTATTGCTGTTGGTGCTTAGAAATATTTAAAATCAAGAACTGAGTTTGTAACTGGCACTTATAATGTGATTTTACTCACAACTTGAACACTCTCCTCGAATAATTATTTTAATATCATATGTCAAAATGTATTCAGCTTAAATAAAAATAATTAATCAGAATATGTGCTTATACAATTTTAGGTTAATCCCCTCCAAACTACTAATATTACTGATTTCAGAATCAGTAATATTTATTGATATGGTAATATTACCATCATATACCATAATATATGATATGATATTATTATATCAATAGATTCTTTCATAATTCTTTACAATGGATGTTCAAAATTTTAAATCATCCTACATGTTACAACATATTGTAATATGTTATATATAACACAAAATTACAACTATCCTATATATTACTTATAAACATAGCCTTTGCAGAGTTTATATATACACACACATGCATACATGAAATAGACAAGTAGTAATCATAGACCTAAAGAAATCAGTATATGTATTTATATATAGCAATCAAGAGCAGGTCAGATAGAGAGTGCAGTACGCATTTTTGTTTTTTGTGTGTGTGCACTGCACTCTCTATCCGACCTGTTCTTGATTGCTACATATTGCGGCTGGGAGTGTTTCATTTTATATATATTTATTTATTTATATGTATATATATTCTCTATCCTCAAAAAAATATGAACTCAACATTTAAGTTTCATTAGGTGAGTCTTCGATTGAATTTGTTAATGATTATAACAGGAGAGATTTAATTAATAATTTAAAATATTAAATCCTAAATATGTTTTGTATAGCTAGCATTAGTAAAAAAATGTATGAAGAAAATAATGTTTAAATTATTATTTGTAAAAATTTAAATCAAACTATAACAATAATAACATTAAATTCACTACTAGTTATGTTATTAAAAATAATAGAATATTGACAAAATTAATTGATTTGAAACTAAATGTTGCTTTTATTTTATTTTATGAAGTTACCTGTGAAAAATTTGAATATGAAACAAGAAAATTCTTAAATATCTAGTAGGCAAATAAGAGAAAATTATTCAATTCCTACTTCTGAATAATTCAGAAACAGAATTAACATATATACATGATATAAAAATAATTATAGGAGTGTGCATACGTTGTTAGCATAATGACATAAGTGTCGGTTAGTTTCAAATTTGTCTCTTGATTTTAAATATTTTAAACACCAGTAGCCATAAAAGTCATTTAAATTTAACATAACTTGGTACAATTGAAATAATTAATTAAAAATATATTACCGCTAAACAATAAAATTATTTTTGGTAATGGAAATTAAATAGAATAAATACTCAATTCTTCAGAAAAATCTGTAAATTATTTTTTTTAAATATTACATGTAATTATTTAATTACAATGGTGATAAGCATTTGTGGTGCCCAGTTTCTGCATAATGGACTTTGCTTATTATTATTATAGTATAAATCTATGGCATTTTTTCTACATTACTTAAGTCGGGAATGGTTTAATTACCATTGATATGAATTTTCATTATATCTTTCTCAAAAAATTAAAAATGGATCAGATAAAATATACTTAACATTGCAAGTATAAATGGTAGTGATTGAAGTTTCTATTGCATTCCTAATTATACCAGTTCAAAGTGATTATTAATATGTTGACAAATATTAGACCGTTTTTTAATATTTCATCTGGAACCAATTTTCAATCAATATTCTATTTTTTTTTCACAGGAAAAAAGGTATATCTGAAAATTCCAATAATTTTGATTCTGATGATGAAAGCAATGATTCTGCATCTACCGTTAGCAATGTGTCTGACCTTAGTATTGAGTGGCCCACAGATTCTGACAACAGTGGGCAGCAGTGGAGACCTATTACATGTATGTAATATGTAAAGATAATTTGCTTATATTAGTCTATTTATAAAATAGCTTATTGTTTAAAATCAAAATTTAATCTTTTTTACTCTTTGGATAAATATCATAATAGAATATACAGCTTTTTGAACCATTTATGCTGATTTTTTCTGCTTTACATATTTTATGATCCTTTTTAGAAAACTCAAACCAACATACAATGATGTAAATTTAAGGGGCTTAGCTTTCAATTTTAAGGTCCTACGTGATGGATATAATTTTCAATCTATTTCAATAGCTCTTTTTTCATGAAGATTAATGAATAGTTAAGAAAATTTTGTTTCTTGTCTTATAAAGGATTATAAATATTTCTTCTTTAGTAGCTCATTTAGAAAACATAATTTTATTAATTCTTCTCACATTCTTTTGTTAATATTTTAATATAAGAATAGTAGTGTATTATAAGAGTAATAATTATATCTATCATTTGTATCGTAAA
>KZ808074.1:177114-191216 GCA_000696205.2 Oncopeltus fasciatus | reverse complement strand
TAATCCTTTATTAAAAAATACACATGTGTTAATTTTTTTTTTTTTTTTAATTTTTTCACTATTTTAATTTATTACCTGCATTCTTCTTCTTTTTTTAAAATTTATTTATTTTATTTTTTTTTATACAGTTTAAACACATATTATACCATCTTTTAATTCAATGTTTCTAAATACTTGTCTATCTAATTTGTAGGTATTGGATCATTTAATTGGTTAGAGAAACAAATGCTTAAAGGTGTCAGCCCTCGGATAGTTTTGAATCAGATAACTGGAGAAAATGCAGATCTGCCTGATTCCATTAGTGATCTGGCCTTATGGAATGTAAGTTCTTATAAGTAGAGAATTTGTGGGGGTTGGTTTGACCAAACCCCAACAAATTCTCTACTAATAATCTACTGTTAAAACTCTCCATTTTAAGTTCTTAAAGTCACAATTTATTTTTAAAAAAAACTTTTTCTTTTTAATTATTTTATTGCTTAGTGACTGACAAATGAGAGAATATTATTTCATTTTAGGAACTTTTTAATTTGTAAATAACCACTTATCCCCTCCCCCAAAAAATTTTTAATTTTCACTATTATTAGTGAAAAAGCCTTTATCCCGGATTATTTTTATTTGGTTTCGTGCTGGAATTTCAGTTGTATTTATTCAATCATTTAATATGGGAAGATTTCTTAAGATATGTTTCCACATACCTTATTTTAATTTTGGAACTAAGAGGCCATTCAATACAATAGTTCTGAATGTTCTCTTGAGTTAAAATATTAAAATCAAATTTTGTAGGTCTCAACAAATCTTTTTAATTTTGATTTATTTTTAAACTCATTTATTTGTAGAATAGTTTTCAGATTTTAAACCCACTGATTTTAAAAGACTAATTTGCAAGAAATAAAGATATAATTGTTGAATTATTTCAATATGTTCAAATTTAAAATAGAATTATCGCTTTTGAATTATTTATGCTAAAATTCTACTATAAACTTAAATTTTTTTAAAATTTCATTAGAGACTTTTTTAGGGGAAATGAACATGAAAACAAGGATTTTCAAGGAAATGAACAAAGCCCTCAGGCTCTCTTCTCAAAGAGTTATATTAAATGGCTTAAATGTTATTAGAAGTATCTATCTCGGAAAAATTTATGTTCTTGATAAATAGTCATATGATTAATCATTAGTGTCATATTGTTTTATCTACTTTATTTAGTTTATTTTGAAATATTTTTTCCTTTTGTTTTAAACTAAAATATTTTTTATTTATGAAGATTTATTAATGGTATGTTATTGCTTTTTGTATGTTTTCATGTTTTATGTTTATTAATGTTTGATTGTTTTAGGTCATATTTCATTATTTATCTGAGCCACCAAGGAGGAATTGCCTACCAAATGTCCATAATGTGGATCATGTAGTAAAATTAATCCGAGAATCTTCCAAAATTATTGTACTAACTGGAGCAGGGGTAAGTTTTTTGTATTTATTTAGAATTTATATTAAAAAAACAAATGAACTTTAAGCTTCAGAAGAGATTTTATAATTATTTTATTTACTATTCCAGAATTTAATGACTGAGGAACGAGAATCATGTTGAATAGCTTGTAACTTATCATTCAAATGTATAACCATTTTGAAACAACTAACAATTATTACAACAAGATATTAATATTTTCCTTTAGTGTATACCATCAACCATTAGTAAAAGTACTTGTTAAAAATTTAAAAAATGAGCTCAGACTACGGTTTTAAAGAGAGTTGGGTTGTTGAAAAAATTAGTAACCCTTTTTACTAGATCTGTAGCATTGATCTTTTCTTAGACACTTACTTGACATACAACAATATGTTAACTCAACAAAGCAATTTTTGTTTTACATAAACATTAGAATAAATATATAATTAAATATCACCATTTACATTTGGAGTTACTCTTGCCATCAGAATTTGAAGAGTTTTATCTCAAAAGAAGGGTTTGAGTTGATATTTTAAGTGTCTTTCCACTATCATAATCTGATTTTCAAAGGTCCAGGTAATTCTGAGTGATGCACATTTCATTCCCATGCCCCAAAATCTTTTATTTCTGTGTCATTTGCTTGGCATTGATTCTTAAAGGTCTTTAAACACATATATAAAAAATATAAATATACATATAAAAAATATGTATATCTATTACTTTGTATATAAATTAATTAATACATAAATAACTTAGACAAATAAAAGACTACCAGTATATATAAACCTTAGCTTTTTATGCAAACCTTACAAGTTTATCCCTTAGGGTTGGTAAAGTATATATAATTACTATATCTTTAGGAATCCATCTTCATTGACATCCCATGTCCTAATAGCATGCACTTTCGGTAG
This sequence comes from Oncopeltus fasciatus, assembly GCA_000696205.2. Classification (NCBI taxonomy): domain Eukaryota; kingdom Metazoa; phylum Arthropoda; class Insecta; order Hemiptera; family Lygaeidae; genus Oncopeltus; species Oncopeltus fasciatus. Next base: position 188,864 of record KZ808074.1, on the reverse strand, counting down.
AGGTCTGCCATTTTAGGACTAAACTTAGTCATGGGCTCAATCAAATGTTCAACTGGTTCATCTTCAGTTATATTGGTTAACTGGTATGACAAAACATTCCCAAAAATCACTATTTAACTGTTCTGGGCTTTTAAACATTTTTTATAGTGCCAATATTTACCTCTACCAAGTGTTATATGAAAATTAAAACCCGACCTCTTTGTGAAGTAAAATATAGCTTCAATCCTTTTCATAATATATACAATATAAAATTATAACTTTTATGTATTATATACCTACTATCTAAATTTAGCAAGAACTAGCTTTTTACACTTTTGATTTTCAAAAAAATTTGTGAAAGCAATCAAGTTTTTCCTTACTTTTTACACTTTGTGATAGTTAAATATTTAGTTTTGAATCTAAATAGGTATATAACTGAATTTTTTTATGCGTAACATAATTAAGCATCTGGAAACCTTTTTAAAGTAAATATTTCCTGTGAGCTAGAGTAGTATATTTTTTGTAGGGAGCTGGCTTAGGCTCTAAACTTACTACTGAAGCATTTGTGAGATCAGAAGGCCTAGGCAATTTATATCGGCTCTGTGTCTGGGCTTATTCATTACAATGAAGTGTCAACTAAAAGCCCAACTTTTTTTGTTCTCACATAATGTATTTATCTAAACTTCAGTGCTTTTCATCTTTGGTCATTTTGAGAAGCACTAATAAGGAGAGATACCGCCTCCGGCTTTGGGCCTCTATTCTGAATGGCTTTGAATTGGACCAAATTGATATTTTTATTTAACACATGAAAATTTAGTTCTTAAGTAATTTTATTTAAATTTGTATTATTATTATTTTATTTTTTATTTTTATAGGTTTCAGTGTCTTGTGGTATTCCAGACTTTAGAAGTAGAGATGGTGTTTATGCCAGGTTAGCTGTTGATTTTCCAAATCTACCAGATCCTCAAGCAATGTTTGATATAAACTTTTTTCTTCAAGATCCTAGACCTTTTTTTAAATTTGCTAAAGAAATATACCCTGGACAGTTTTGCCCATCACCTTCGCACAGGTTGGTATAAACTTACTTAAATAGTTACAAAGTATTTGTCTCTTTATCATGAAATTAATTTAAAAATATTTTGAAGAAAACAGAAACAAAAGATTGCATTAAGTACAAAGTAGAAGGGAAATCCCAAAATCATAAAACACCATACATTTTTTTATAGGATTGTGCAAAATTGATTATCTTCAATGAATAATATGCTAAACAGGATTACTCAAAACTAACAATTTTTATTGTATAAACTAAATATGATTTTACACTGCCTTCAATTACCAATGGATAATTCAGAAAACTGATAATAACTAATAAACAAAACTTTAAAAGAAATTTTTGACAGAAAATATAGTGGACTCAGATAAAATAAAATAGCACTTATAAGCACAAACAAGCAATTAAACCCAATTAGAATTGCAAGGGTAATTAATGTTTTAATTAACCTTGGCAAAACCAATTTGGTACTTGACATTCTCTTTTTCTGTATTGGGTAGAAGCATTTTAAGCAGTATGTTAAAGAGTATTTCATAAGGACTGGAGAGGAAGAAGACCTCGCATTAGTTGCTTCTGCATTCTCTTTTCCAACTTTTCTATTTGCATCCTCGGCTCCATCCTCAGCTGACAACTTTAAGTTGATCAGTCTTTGTGCTTACTTTTGTCAAGGGTTATATATTGCTTGAGGTGCAGCATGACCACCAGAAATATTTTCATACTGCTGAAACCATCTATTTATTATCTCATATTTTTGCTTCAAAAGATTCCCACATTCATCTTTACTAGCAGTCACCTCTGGTATGATGGGTATCTACCCTCATTGATCCCCTTTGATTGAACAGGCGGTTTTATTTTTGTTTTTCAACTACTCAATATTCGATATTTTTGTTTATTATCCTAGCAACATTTATTTTTTCATAAGACCATTGTCTTCTGACATCTCAGATTCTGATAGGTTTTCTCGGACTTAATTGTGCAGGTTGGAAAATTTTTCAGTGAGTATCATTTATAGTCCTAGCTTGAATGCATTCCTCATCTACAAAGGTGATCCAAATGTTCTTTCTTTGTATCCAATTACATGTTCTACAGCCAGCTTGATAACTTTGCAGGCTTTACAATGCCTTTCCATCTCATTTTTGTGAACTACCAATTTTTCAGTCTATTTCCTTTTAATTGCTTGCTGGCAAGCTACTGTGCTAGGTTCTTTAATTTGTCATCAAACTTCTTCACTAGTTAACATTTCGTAGAATAAATTTTACTTTTCTAAAAATTGTTTTCAATATCATAACGTATTGTCCTTTGTAATTTAAATTGTGTAAAGCATTCATAGACTAATATATCAAAAAATTAAAAAAAATACTAAAGAAACCAGAAGAGAAAATTTTTGTGAAGATCATACTATTTGACTATTTACTTTATTTTATTGAAAAAACCTACCTTTTAATTCAATTTTAAAAATCAATATAGAAACAAAAGCATTATGAACGTCTGGATATGATGTAATATTTGAACTTACTGCATTATTAATTATTTTAATTCGTGAAAACAAATTAGTTTAAGTTTTAGCAGTGTTTTCAACTTCTTTTAATTTAAAATAATAATTAAAAATTATTTTGACAAGGGTTCTCAATTATTATTAAAGTGCTACAGTGTGGTACTATCGGCATAGTTCTCCATAAAAGTGGCACCTCTCAGTTCCAGTTGTGGCATATTAATTCCCTCACCTTGGAGGCTAGGATATTACAAGGGGGGATTTTCTGGCTTGGTGGAATTAGAGCACTTGTAGTGCAGTGTTCAGCTTATCTGGCTAGTATCAGAAAACACGGGTTTGAATTCCACTATGGCTCAAACTTTTTTTTCTTTAAAATAATATTTGTAAATTATTCTTACAAGATTTTCAATTTATATTCAAAAATCTGTCCTGTATAACTGAAATTTTAATAAGCTTTATTATGTATTATGGATAATGGTTAATACATAATTATGGTTAATACCCATCTTTGCCTGTAAGATGGCAATGCATCCGAAATCAGTCAATATATATAAAAATTAACAGAGAGACAATCTCTTTTATCATCAAAATTATCATTTTGTAATTATAAATGTCCCTTTCTTGTGTAGTACTAAGTAGCCTTTCTTTAAAAAGTATTATTTAGTATTAGATGTTATTTTTGTTAGGGTTCGGTCAAGGTAGGTCCAAAAAAATACAATTTTTTAAAAAATTTTATTTCTTGTATCTACCTTGGCCGAACCCCAACAAAAATAACATCTTATAATAATATCTACGGTAAAAAAGAAAACTCCCCATTTGAAGTATTTTTTAATTTGTTTTAGATTCATAAAAGCAATTGAAAGGCACAAGAAATTATTGCGCAATTACACACAGAATATTGATACCCTTGAAAGGACAGCTGGTATTGAAAAGCTCATCGAATGTCATGGTGAGTGTGTTGGATTTTAAATAATTATTGTTATTAATTGAAAGTTTTAAGAAATATCTGAATAATTATTAAACCCTTTTCTTTTAAAATATTAATTTTAAATTATTTTAGAAGGATCTCAATTATCATACCCCTATGTGGGTATATTTTTTTTACATACTTTAATAGCTACTCTTACTCTAGGTTCATTCGCTACAGCAACTTGTACAGTTTGCAGTTATAAAGTTAATTCAGATGAAATAAAGGATACTATTTTTCAACAAAATATACCTTTCTGCCCAAAATGTGCCCAAAATAGTGATTCAGGTAATGATTTATTTATATATTTTCATATTTCTTTTGGCATTTTTGATCTTAAAAAATTATCTTGTTTCTTTTACTTGTTCTTTTAGGATCTATCAAAGGTATTATGAAGCCTGACATAGTATTTTTTGGAGAAGGATTACCAGATACTTTCCATGTTGCAATGGCAAATGATAAAGATCAATGTGATTTGTTGATTGTTATTGGATCATCATTGAAAGTTAGACCAGTTGCCCTTATACCCAGTAAGTTAAAGTTTAATTTTTAAGTTATTTTCTAACACTGAAACCAGTTTTGAGTTAGAGAAAAAGAGTTTAAAAAAAATATATTTGGAAAGTGTTTTCTTATTTTCTCAAGTTGTTAATTTTAAATAAGCCTGAATATTGTTGTGCCAAAGATATTGCCATCCATGAGCAAAGAAAGTTACTGTTCGGCTAAGGGATGGCTATTAAGATTAAACACAATTTTTAATTAAAAATAACATTATTACATCTCTATCCCTTAAAATTTGGATTTGCGGTACTGGCCGTTCTCTCTCTTATGTCAATGCCACTCACAGCCATTGAACAACATTGTGAGCAATTACAAAATGTAATCTTACTTACAGAATGTAACAACCAAATAAAAAAAAAAAAAAAATCCTTAAAATAATAAGGTTCCTTAACTTTATTACTACCCATTAAATTAGAGTATACAATTATTTTTTTTAAATTAGGAATCTCAAAGAAAAATAACACTAAATTTTAGAAAGAAATCAAAATTATGGATTTCAGTGGTAGAATTAAAAATTCAGTAACATAGGAGCAGCACAAACTATCCAAATTTCCCATGACTTGTTGAAGATAAATTTATTTAAGAGCAAATACTGCTTTATTTATAGTTATATTCTGAAATATCTTTTTTATTAAGAATTTATGGTAAAAATGTTTTGAAGCATAAAAATCTATGTTTATATATGTATGATCTAAGTAACTCTATAGTACAAGAGATTGAGGAAGGCCCCGAGCCCAAAGTAGCGGGGGTAAGGCACGTCACATCTTAGCCAATAAGTAAATAGTATCAACTGTTGCCGCTCTTCTACCTAATTACCTCCACAATAAGTTGTGCTATAGGCCAGTTCTCTGCATTCTGATCTTTTTCGTTGTTCATATAGGGTTTTTTTTTTTTTTTTTTTTTTTTTTTTTTTTGTAAAGTTGTATAGTTTTAATAATATAGTAGTTTTTTAGTTTAGATTAGTTTAGAATTTCACGTTCACGCTGGGCCGATTTTAATAAGTTTTGCTATGGGGCGGCACTTATATGAATATCGTGCTTCATCTGGCGAGTCTATATTGCCTGTTCAGACCTGCTTGCGCGTTGTTTGTTGCTCTGTAGTACAGTGAGATCTTATTCTGCAAGTTTTGTGACTCGTGCCGTTTTTTCATCCTAACCACAGATTTCTAGCAGTAAGTATAATTAGTAAGGTGATTAGAATATTTTGTTTAATTTTTGCCCTTATAAAAAATAGATAACATATATGGAAGTAAGTGATTCTGTAGAATCTATAATTAGAAACAGGAGAAACGCGGTTACAAATACTTTCTTCCTCTTCAGACAAGGATTTTGTTAATGTTATCAATGAAGAGATCGAATGTTCCACGGAGAAAGATTTGATTTCTAAATCAGAGGATCACGATGAAGAATGGCAGGAAGTAAAAGAAAGAACCGTAATAATAAATGAGTATTCAGAAGAAGAGAAATTTTTACCTGAAAACATTGACTGTAATAACTCTTTTGCTTTATACAAACTATTCTTCACGGATTACATACTAGAGGCGATAGTTAATGAAACAAATTAATATGCTACTCAAAGCATAAATAATTCTTCTCTAGCAGTAGAATACACCAACGGGACTGGCAGTCTGTGACAAAAGATGAAATTAATACTTTCTTTGGCATATTGCAAATTATGGGTATTGTGCAATTGCCAGAAAAAAGATAGTATTGGTCAAACAATATATGCGAATGCACGCATAAAGAAGGCAATGAAACGTGACCGTTTTCTATCAATTCTTAAGTTTTTACATTTTTCGGACAATGCCACAGTCAGAACTGAAGATAGATTGCATAAAATTTGAAATATTATTGAAGCAATAGTCAATAACTTCATGAGTTCTATAACACCAGGCAAAAATATTGTTATCGATGAAAGTATGGTCCACTGGAGTGGACGTCTAGGCTTTCACCAATACATCCAAGGCAAGCGAAATAAGTATGGCGTAAAATCATACAAATTGTGTTTGCCTGAAGGTTACACTTATAATTTCAAAATTTATGCCGGGAAAAATGGAATGGTTATTGAAAAATCTCATTCCCATGGCGTTGTAATGTGATTATTAGGTGGCTTATTATTTGAGGGCTGCAGACTATTTATTGACAGTTATTATACAAGTGTCCTTTTGGGTGAAGAACTTTTAAAGATAAATACATTCTTTTGTGGTACTGTACAAATGAACAAAAAATGTCTACCACCGCAGGCAAAAAGCAAACAAAAATGTGGTGAAATGATGACATTTGAAAATCGTAGGAGTGTAAAATTTCTCAAATGGACTGACAAAAGACCAGTTTGCATGTGGCCCAGTAAAGCCTGATGCAGTGTTTGATGACAATATTGCAAAACAAATGTGTTTATTTATCGGATCAACTATCGGCGTACTACAGTTGTTTACGAAAAACCATTAAATGGTACCAAAAAATAATAATACAATTAATATGTTGAACTTCCCTCGTGAATGCGTGGTATATTCATAAAAGATGGAGCACTCAAAATATGACTATACTAAGATTTAGGGAAGTTATTATCAATAACCTTTTGTCTAATGAACAAACATGTCGTTATGTACCGTCACATAAACATGTTCTTCAATCATATGAAGGATCGGCAAGAAACACCGGTAAACGTTGCAAGGAATGCTATAAAAATATGTCCAATAAAAAAGACAGAGCTTGTGCAACTAACAATACTGAAAGAGTTAGTTAGAGGGACAGCCAGCACTTTGCTTAAAATGTTTTAACTAATTACACCATAAACAATAAATTATGAAGTTATCAATAAAACAATATTAGATTTTATGTTATTTTAACCATATTTTAATTTTTTTTTATAATACTATATTATCATGTTTACGTTATTGAACAATACTTTCTGATACATTATTGATTATAATTATTATTAAAAATAAATGTTTTAATGAATAAACATTGAAAATGTTTTGAAATGCCTGCAACTTATATAAGAAATTGATTTAAAAGAAAGGCAACAATCATTTACCTGGGAAAAGCTTATAGTCTTAGTTTGTCAGTTATGTGTCAGGTAGGGAGCTGGGAGTGTGATGGGTCAGTCATCAGATGGCGCCTCTCCAAACTTGTGCCCATCCCTAATCTCGCGTACTTTAACAATAACAAAGATATTGATAATTTGTTCTCTTTCTAAATGCTCCCCATCAACTGAGTTTAAATGAGCAAAGGCAAAAATGATAGAAGACGGGATAATTCACAGGTGAAATCGGATTAGATAGTTCCATCAGTTTGTTGATTCAGTATAGATATCTTGGACTCCCAAGAAAACCATTATCTTGCTAATAGGTATCAGATTCCGAAAGTGGGCTCTACTCTGACAGCAACCTTCCCTCCAAGCCAATGTGTAGGATTGATGGACTGAATTGCAACCCATGAGAAGAATAGGAAGGAGAGATAAAAGGATTGAGGGAAATTAGCTGACCTATAGAACAAGAAGTGAAAGATAATTTTGGCTACCCAAAATGTTTGCCGATTCTTAAACTTTGTTAAAGAAGGCAGGGTGTAAAAGATTATGTCTCTTAGTGAAAAAATATGATTCTTCACATGTGTTTTAAAAAGATTTTGTTTAGATGTTCTTTTGTTAAATCTTAATTTTAAGACAAATAATGCATAATTTCATTACAGTGTTTACTTGAGACATGAAATTTTATATTTAATCTGTGCTATCAGTTTCTCATTGTTGTATAATTTTGACAGATCTATTTCTAGTCCTTAATTAAGGGAGTAATGCTGCATTTTCTGAAATATAATTTCCAGACTAGAACTCCAGAACGCTCTATTTTGATAGCCTATTAATTGCTATTACCTCCCTTTTCTCTCTTGTGATAATCATAAAGTCATCAGTATAACCTATCACTTGAAGCCCTCCTCACTGATAGTTCTAAACCTGGCTTGCAACATAAAAGTTCACAAGCAGAGACATAATTCCTTTAGCTTACTTTAAATTTCACTTGTTCCATTAGGCTGTTTAACTAGTAGTATTATTGAAAATTTTCTCTTGTTTAAAAATGCACTTAGAGGACAAAATTTTAAAAGTTTAGCAAATCCGATTGTTGGGTAAAGGGATAAATCTTGATTCTTAAAATAACAATCAAAATTTTGTTATACTTATTAATTTAGGAAAATAAATAAATATTGGGCTTAACTAATTTTGAAATTTGAATTATAAATATTAAATAATTATGATTTAATTATTGAAATACTTACTAAGAAATACTTAGACATAGTTTAGACAGCTCTTGCATGACAAAATGAAAATTGTGAATTAAAAGAAAATTATTAATAATCAATTGTATTTTTCACATTTGTATGTATATTTTTCTGGCACTTCCAATGTATGTACTTCACACTGCAAGATACTGATATTGTTTCATTTTGCAATATTCATTGTCTCATTTGGTGGAGGTTCCAATTTTCAAAAGTGATATATCTTTGTTATTTCTATCTCTGCTTTATTCAGTAGCTATTATTATTATTATTCATTATTTACTTCCTGTTCAGTTTAAACTGAATGTTAGTTAAGTTTTTTGACTGTTTCTATTTCTTTTTAAAGGTTCATTACCCAGCAATGTTCCTCAAGTATTAATAAATCGAGAAAGACTACCAAACATGAACTTTGATGTTGAACTTCTTGGTGACTCTGATGTTATTATTGATCATCTTTGTCAGAAGTAAGTATCTTTTGAAATAATTGATATTTTACTATATAAAAATCTATTTAACAATTAAGGTATTATTTACGATTTTTTAAAATTCGAATAAGCTTACGAGGTGAGGCTATAAAATAACAAGACTGATGCTGCTACAAAAAACTATGCTGGTGCCAATTCCGAATGACCAACAACTGTGCAGCATAATGCCTTCTCTTTTGATTGCAGAGCCTCCCATGTTTGTCTAGAAATCAGTCTGACCGTAACCTTCGTTTATGTAAGAGGTGTTTGTTTAGTTTGGTTGAAAACATAAGTGTAATAGTAGAGCAATGTATTGTCGTGTAATTTCACATTAAATTAAGTAAAACCCCTACGGAAATATCGTTTATTAAAAGAAGTTTAGGACGATGAATGTTTTTCACATGCGGGAGTGATTCCAGCATTTCCAACATGGCTAAGAAGATGTTGGCGATGATGACTGTTAGGGCAGCCCTTCCACATCCAAAACGAATGAAGAAATCGAAAAGGTCAGTCATCTGGCTTAGATCTGACCATCGGTTAACAATTTGTGAGATTTTAACTGTTGGAATTGACAAAGAAATCGTAAGGCAAATTTTACATAACTATTCTGAAAGAAAACAAATTCATTCATTGGAAGAGTCCAAACCCACTGAAAGCTAAAAAAGCTGGAATGAGCAAATCGAAATTCAAAGTGATGATAATTTGTTCAGCATTCATGGGATTGTGTACCTTCACTGGGTTCTTAAAGGTGAATTAATGAAATTAATAGATTGACTGTTAATTAACATTACTGCCGATAGGAGCTTGCTCAACTCTGCGAAAGAGTAAGGAAAAACTATACGAATTGTGGAAGAACAAGTCATGGGTTCTCCATTAAAACAACATGCCAGCTCACAATGTCTGTCAAGATGTTTCTACAACATCCCAGTTCTAGATCATCCGCTTTATTCACCTGACCTTGCATCAGTTCCCAAGGTCAAATCTGCATCAAAAGGAACATAATTTCAGTCCATTGAAGCTGTGGAAGAAAAAGTGATAAGCGTCATGCAGGAGCTCACAGAATAAGAATTCAAGCACTGTTTTGAACAATAGTAAAATCACAAGGATAGAGGAGAGGTGTATATTGAAGGTGATAAAAACTAAATATGTACAGATTTAAAATAAAGTGTTTTACAGCAATAGTCTCGTTATTTAATAGCTGCACCTCGTATTCTGAAAGCTCTCACATCAAGAATATATCAAATATACATTTATCAGTTTACCCATACAGATATAATATTGATTTCAAAAGAAACTTGTCACATGATGTTGATGATACACCATATGTGCCTCATGTCAAAGATTAGCCCTAAAAAAATAACCTGTGCTACTTTTCTCTCCTTGTATTAAATTTCAAGGGACCTATTTCTAATTTTTTTTTTAATGGGATAATGGTGAAGAGGATAATGGTTGGAGCTTATTTTCATTTCCTGTGCTTGACACTATTTCGATAACCTTATTTAGAATAGTTTTGAATGTGTTTTCCACCACAAGAGAAGAGATTTGGCTTGCTCAATTCTTGGCCCATTATACTATTTCTGGGTGAAGAATCATCAGTTACAAACCTACCTTACATATTTGAAGAGTCCTTACGTTAAGGAAAAGGAGAGGTTTAAATGGTGACCAAAATTTAAAATCATAATATCATCTTTGTTGTTATTTGAGTTACAAAAATGTTAATGGGACGTAATATGTGCAAAATTTAATTTTTTAATTAACATTTTAACAAAAGAAATGCTTGTTAAGAAAGAAATTTATGAATTTATCTATGATTGGTAAGAGTTTCCCCCAATCTTCTTTCCTGATCAGTCTTGAGCAAGAACATTTAGTGTTCATTTATTGTTCTTTCCATCTTAAAAATCAAATTTCTTCCCTTACTCCTAATTATGTCCATTTGAAATAAAGCATGTGGTCTTTGATAACAAGCTCTTGGATGATGGATTTTTTTAATAATTGGATTTGATGTTGGCCTCTGATGCTCACTGCTTGAGGTTTCTTTACCTCAATCTTAAGTAACACCATTAACTTACCTGGCCTAGTTGAAGTGGTCTGATATTTCAAAGTATTCTGCATCTGGTAGATCATACAAAATATTTTTAGACCCTTGTCTAGCTCGGAGCTACATTTAGCTATACACTAACAATCCTTGACTAACAGTCCTAGTTCTATATTTGTCAAATATCAACAAAGACTATGGTATTCTTACTCTCATTGCAGATCCTTATTATTTATGGTGAAAAGGTTTCTTAGGCCAGTAGCCTGGTTTTCACATTTATTGTGTTTAAGCCCTTTTCATCAGTTGCTTACACATGTCCTCTTTCGTGATTGGAGGCTAGATTAAACCTCTTTGACCCATCAATCTCTTTAGTATTTTTGTAGCCACCCTGCTTTCCACAAGATTTGTTGCACTGAAGATAAAATATCCTCTGTTGAATCTACCTTTGTAAAAAACTTCATTCTCAAACACAGTTTTGTTTGCTTTATTGCTTTACTACACTATGTTCACTAGCGCACTCTTTAGTTGTTTATAATGTATATCATGTGAGAATGGTCGGGGTTTCGGCCAGGAAGAAAAAAATATACACCAAAATTAGGAGTAATATTTTTATTTATGCCAACGTTTCGGCTTAGCTAGTAAGCCATCATCAGGGCTAAAAAAGAACAATACACACAAATAACAGTAATGCATAAAAATTGAAATATCTGTACAACAAGAAAAAAGGATATGTAAGAATATTAACTATGGTAAGGAATAAAACATATTACAAAATGATATGTACCAATGGCGTTGAGTGGAGAAATCTCCCCAGGGTGGTTGTTCACATTGTAAACTGCAGAAAACAACTGAAAAGTGAAACCACAGTCACAGGGAGGAGTGGGGTAAGTCGGTAAAATTCAAAGAACAAGAATTTTATGGGCCGGGTGAAAG
>KZ808074.1:158665-176815 GCA_000696205.2 Oncopeltus fasciatus | reverse complement strand
CAGTTTACAATGTGAACAACCACCCTGGGGAGATTTCTCCACTCAACGCCATTGCCCTGATGATGGCTTACTAGCTAAGCCGAAACGTTGGCATAAATAAAAATATTACTCCTAATTTTGGTGTATATTTTTTTCTTCCTGGCCGAAACCCCGACCATTCTCACATGATATTCGAGACGGCCAACCAATCATCAACCATTTATAATGTATATTTCAAAATTTCTATAGCATATTTAGTTTTGATCTGTTTAAATAAAAAAATTTTTTTTCAAAATTTGTTATTAAATTTTGTCCCTAATAAAACTTTTTTTTCAAAGTTGTATATCATGTAAAGGTAGTTATAACTGCTTTATAGATAAATCAAGATGTCTTTAATGTAATGTAATAATTACATTTATTAATTTCTTATAAATCCATTATAATTTTCAGACTTGGTGGGGATTGGACTGAAGTTTGTTGGCGAGAAACTCCACTTGCTGATAAGAGTCAGCCAGAATTGCTTACATATTCTTCCGACACTGGGTAATTGGATATTATTTTGAAAATAAACTATTTTTGACTCTTGTATTTATATTTATTGCAATTGTTTTTATTTTTCTATTTCTTCGTCATACTTACTTCTGAAGAAATAGAATAACCTATTTTATATTATTTATAGTTTATTAAAACTCTGAAAATTGTATAATTCAAATTTATTAAAAAAGTCAACTAAATTAATTCTTTAATTTAAACAAGGAATTCAAGGAATTAATTTAAAATTTAAAAATCATGAAGTGTCTATTATATAATTTAAAACAATCTAGGGTAAGTTAATTGTTGTTCGTTGATGGTATTTAATCTTTTTTTTTTCACTAATCAAATTAATTATTTAAATTCCATTCCTATAGGATTAATAATGCTCAAAATATTATTCTATATACTTATTATTTTGCAAGCTAAATTTTAATGATATATTTGATTTTGCAAGTTGGAGAAAGCAATGAGAGTAAAATTTAAGTGCACTATGCCTAAGGTGTCTAGACAATTTGAGAGGGAAGAGCTGGAGAAGTACTCTACACTACGCACGCACGTGCACACACACACATGCACACACACACATATATATATAATATATATAAATATATATAATTTAACTGTGGGTTGGAAGAAGCCTTTTTTTTTTAAATTATAGATATGTTAAATGATATTTAGGATTTATTAATAGCAATCATTAAACGGGTATATTTTTGACTGAAATCTGATGAGGGGGAGGGTTTAATGGAATCTATGTTAAATAGTTGTCATCAGAGCAGTGCTTGTTTTATTTTTACAGAACTATGGTTCTGTTTTTTTAATGACTCATTGTCCTCTACATCAGTTTTATGGTTGTCTCAATAGTCCATCTGAGTGATTAAGTAAGAATCCTTTTACACTACCTGTGTATGTGTGTCTATATATATTTATACAGATAAATTTATAAAAGGTAAATATATTAGTAGTTTGGCAGAAGTAATTATCAGTGTTAGTATAAAAACCTTCAAGGTGTAAGTGGAAAAAGTTTTTCTAACGCTCTTTAACTTTATTATTAAATATTCAATTATAGAATATGTTTATGAATGTAACTATGATTGTTGGCTTACGAATATACTTCTAAATAGGTCTTTATCTTTCATTTTGTTTTTCAGGTTCTTTTCTTTAAATTAAAATAAAGAAATAAAAATGACAATATTAAAACAAATGCACGTGAAACTGAATTTTTAATTGAAATAATTATTTTATACCATTAATATTTGAATATTATTTTGTTCATGTGGGTGACATTGTAAATTTAGCTCTATTTAGATGTCTGATTTTCACGTACTTTTCAAAGCAATTGCAGTTATTTCACCAACAACTCAGAAAATGTTGTGTTCCAAGTGTTCTTGTTTCTGCAAAGCGTAAAGCAACTTGCAGCTGTCAAATCAGTTGTCAAGCAAATCAGAGTTGCTAATTCAAATGTGTGTGGTCTATATATACACATACATACATACATATATATATACTCTTAAAAACACCCATTATATAGATGTATGAGAGAGACAGAGTGTGTGTACACATAATATATTGATAGAAGTAATCAATATATCATTCATCTGGGTAAAAAAAAATGTTGGTCAAGTTTTTACAATTGTATAATATTTATGCTTTTCATTGGAATTCCTTCCAATGAAATAATGAATAATAATAAATAATGAATTTATTCTTGTTTAATATAGGATGAGAAAAAGGGTTTTAAAAGAAGACCAAAATTTATGATCTTAATGAATTGGTTGTAGTTACAAAAAGCTTTATGTTGATCATAATAGGGGGAAAGTATAATTTTCTCATGATTATGTCTAACATTTTTTTAAGAAATGCTTGTTAAGAAAGATATTACAAATACAACAAATGTGCTTTGTGAGCCCTCCCCTTCCCTTTCTATTCAGTATATAGTGAAACATGGAAAATCTGCTTAGATTATGCTGTTCCTATGCAACATTTTTTTTTTTTTTTTTTTCACTGCAAACCGCTAAATTATGTATAAAAAAAATTGATTTTTTTGAAAAAGGTATCAACAAAATTGAACATTTGAATCTTGGAACAATTTTATTTATTTACTATAGTTAAACAATTGCAAGATACAAAATCTCATCTTCAAAGCCCAGAAATCCCCTTCTCAAGGAATTCTGAGCCTTTCTCCGGAAGATTCCTGGTCACTGAATATGGGACCATGGATCTTGAAAGTGCTAAGCTTTAATAGATAAAATCGGACAAAGATATGTGTATTCAATTTTGAGGAAACCTTTTTCATTAAATAACTTTGCCCCAGTTTAACCTCTCAAAAAATTGTCTTTCTTTATAGTTTTTCATGTTTGTTATTGAATTGTTACACAGATCAAGTGATGAAGAAGGCGATAGCAGAGACACTGCAAAAGTCCAGAAATCTGGGGAACCTAGTAAAGTAAAGTGCCAAAAAATTGGAAAGAGGCATATTGGAGGAAATGAGGAAACCAGTCGACATATATCACTGGACTCATCTAGAGATAGTGGGATTGGTGAAAACAGCAACAGCACTGACAGGAGCTCTTCTCCTATCACTGAGCTAATCTCAAGGACTCCAAATCCCAAACCAACCCTTCTTATCCCAGAAGACAAAGGTAATTATCGATTATCTTCTTAGATAACATTTTTGGTTGTTAATTGCTTTGATTTTAATGGTGCTGACTGGAATAGTAAAGACATAAGGGCTTATAATCAGAATTTGTTTGCAAAAATTGTTGATCTGTCATAGATAAATATCATAATTATATTTACCTAATGATAAAATTCATTATAATATTCATTCCAAATCGAAGATCACCCATTAGAAACTATCGCAGAAAGGCATAATTATGAATCGAGTTTATATATAATCATATATGTGAGCAGAGATGTGTGTGTGTGAGACAGAGAAAGAGTGTATCAATGCTTTTTGGTTTGTCATTTTTAAGTGCAAGGCTAGGTTAAGCCAAATGGGACCAATTGGAGTAGGTGGTTTACTTAAGATGTCACATCTAATTTTAACAGTAATGTATATCATTTATTTATTTATTTTATTTAGTGCAATGAAACAACTTAGATTGGTTTATCGATTAAAGAAAGATTTAAGGAGTTATGTAGTGAAATTGAGTAATTAGGAATGGGGTATTTACCTGATTCCCAAATTTTTTTTAAATTAACGGTCCCTAGCCACAATTAGTTATTTTTCTCAATTTTAGCATTTGAATTATGAGTAACTTCTCCTATTGATATTTTGGTATTGGCAATGAGTATTCATATTATCATACTATATATTCATATATATAGTGTGAGGATAAACTCTTTAACTCTGTCCTAAATGTCTTCAGTCCCTTGCTCTAACACCCTTAGGCAAACCTAGTAACTTCATTATGTAGTCTAGTCATCCTCCAAACTAATTTCTCCTTTCTCCTTTTTCATGACCTCATGAACTCAAATCATTCATCTCTGTTTATTTTCATATCTTCTACTGATTCAACTTTCTTCTTTGTCAATGACTTAATTTTTAAATTGGCTTTATGAATAGTCTTTTTCCAGCTGTATCTTTTCTTTATTGACTGCCCAAAGCTATTTATAGTTCTTTGGATCACTAGATTAGTCCAGTTGAAGTGGTCCTGTTTCCTCAAGACAATTTGGCTTCTTGAATATAATACTCCTGCAGAATTTCAGTATTAGGAGTGGGGATAACCTGGAACCCAGCCCTTGTAACTGAAGTGACCTTTCCCTTAAAATGCAATGTAACGACATTCAACTTTATATTATTTGTATTACAAACTGGAACTGACCTTTGAAGTTTTATCATCCTAAAAATTTTACTGTGACTAGCTAATGCTGCCAATTAATAATGGTTTATTTTATTTTCAGCTTCATACTGTTATGTGTTTATTATTTCAAAAGGCATTTTCTCCATTTTGATACAAACCCCTGAATTAATATATCAATAGAATTCATAAATATAACATTTTTAAACTCAACCTTTTGAAAACAAATGTTATTTATAAAGCTTAAAATTTTGTGAAGATGGATTGGTCAGGGATTCAGTCTTATGATTTCAAGAAATAAAAACTTAGTTATTTACAAGTTAGTTTTTATTTATTATTAAAACACAAAACTGAGTCCCCGACCAATTTCCTCATAAAGTTCGACGATCAACTAACTATCCCCAAATTGGTTCTTAACTTTCTTTATGAGCACAAGATGAATTTCACTAATAAGCTAATCAGAAAATTTAAAGAAATATACTGAAGTGAAGACCTTATTGATTTTTTATCTTAAAAGTGGTTGGATCATTCTAAAAAAATATTAGGATTCAACTAAATTTGAAACTTTATTTTTGTCTAAATTTTCAAAAATTAATTTTATTTCAATTCAGAAATTTGAGGCAAATATAAAGTTCAGTTAAACAATATACACAGAAGTCGGTTAGATTTTATATTAAATTTTTTAATATAGTAAAATACCGAAAATTTCAAAAATTCATATTATTGTAAAAGAATAAGCCATTAAATGTAATGAATGTGAAAAGTGACTAATCATAAGAAGCAGGTTTCTGATTTACTAAAAACTTTTATGTCATTATTTTCTAGATAACTGTTTCTTTTGCCTACAAAAGAGAAGATATGTGTTTCCTGGAGCTGAAATACCTGAGTTACTGTCACCTTCGGAAAATCAGGAAGAATAAGAACTTTCTCGAGTGTATTTGCTTCTATCGACCCTCGACATTCTGATACATCAGAAATCAATCTTTGGATTTGAGAATGTTAAATAAGTGACTGTAAATACCTCATGCAATAATATTTCTAGGCTTTCTCTATAAATATAACTATTTAAAAAAATGTTTCTTTGTAAATAATCTAATGGTGATTTTTAATTAATTAGGAAAGCTTTGTTTTATTTTTCCCTTTTTACTTTCTTTCTTCACATCTTATATTATATTTTCATTATTTATTTCTTGTCTTTTACTATTTTTATTTCTTCTCTTAAAAGGTCTCTGAAATTCTGTTTAAATGAATTATTGTATATATTTGTATTATTGGCTTAAGTTAACGTTAAGGTTACAATTAGGCTTAATCAGTATAGTTAAAGGTCGATAATATTTGCAAATAATGTAAATAAATTATCCCAAAGTTTGCTAAAGATATTATATACTATTTACTTTTTTAAGTGTTGTCATTTTGTAAGTTAAAATCTGTACAATATTATTCTTCCATTAATTCACTGTGCTTATTAGAGAAGGAAGCAGGTGAGTTTATTATTTTTTCCTGTTTTATTTTTTTATTATGAAGAAATTAGTTTGATATATGGTTTTTAATATATATACGTGTATGTTATGTGATAATATTTGATTAATCTAACTTCCAACTATTTTATTTTGTCCTTTATTCATATTTGATACTTAGTTTATTTTTGTATTTTAAGGAAAGGATTCAATTTTATCTACTTATTTAAATTTTTGTCCCAGTAACTTATAGCTCGTATTTTCTAAAAACTTAAGTCGATTCATGACTGTTATGGAATGTACTTTTAATATTTGTTTTATAAATTTGAGAAGACTTTTAGGAGTAAGTTTTACTTTTTTATTTTTATATTTATTATTTTTTAATGTGGTGCAAAAATTCAGATTAATATTAGAATAAAACCAAATTATATATAAATAGGTAAAATAATGAAAACAAAGTAAATAAAATCAAATGAAATTCAATTTAAAGTATAAATAAATATTTAACTAAGTGATGTGGCTCAGAGCTTTCATATGCACCCAGTAACTTAATGAAGTTACTCTTCATTAACTCACATGAAATTCAAGCCTTGCTCTTCTGTACAGTACACTTTTTGAAACAATAAGAGGCTGCATCTCTTAGGAGTATAGTACGAGAGATGTGACAAATTCTTATAAAAATTTTAATTATTTTTTATGGGTATTAATAGGAGCTTTAAAAGTTCAAGACTACTAATATCCATTAAACTTGACACTTTTTTCTATTAGAAGCTGTGATTAATTAATAACCAGCAAGCACTAAGTAACTAACAGCCAACATAAGCTCCCTTGAGATTCAGACCATGCTGTTACAATTTTAATGTAGTAGTTTATTCAATTTTATACAGTCAACTAATATTTAAATTTGAATTGAGCTCTTTCCTTATTAGAAGAATTATTATGATCTGTTATTTTATGTAAATAGCAAAAAAAAAAAAAAAANAATTTAATATTTATGGGTTTGCTATTGGGGTATAACTATTTCTGGTAATCTGTTTGTTTTCCAAAAAGTGCATTGTCTTTTATAAAACAGAAATATATAATTCAAGCTTTTTTTTTTTTGTTAAATATCTCGTTACAAGCTGAAAAACTCGTCCCAACTGTACTTGTAGAAACAGGGGTGGGGAGCATATCATTTCACGAGAGAAAAAATTACAAAGAGTAAATAGAACGATCATGACCATAATATTTATGTCGATCGAGAATCTTTTTATTTATTTATTTATTTTTCTCTTATTACTTTTTAAGAAGAACCCAATAATTCAGGAACAATGTTGATTTATTTTATTGTTATTGTTAAAACTATAAACAGAAATTATAATTGGATGTATTGACGCAGGGTTATATTAATTTATTGTAAATATGAGTAAAAAAAAAAAAAAATTTACCTTGTAAGTACTCTGTGAAACAGTGTTATGTTCGGTAAATTTGGTTTATTGATAGCTAAATTCTTTTTGTTGAATTAATTACTTTCTCTTTTTGCACATAAGTTCCTCCTGTTGTGTAGTATTGTATCTTCTTCAAATTTGGGTATTATTATGGAAGAAATTTATTTTTTAAATAAATTTTCTTCTACAGATTTGACTCATCTGAGAGGGGTAGAAAACTTCTATTATTAAGCTTAGTTTTGTAGGCAGTATGTTTTCATAGAGCTGATAAAATTAATATTTATTTAATTTTTAAAGACCGAATTTGAGGCTACATCTGTATTTTCAGAATCATGGTGTTAGGAAGTATCAAACCAATCTACCATATTCACTTTAGTATATTTCAGGATCTTCACTTTAAATACTTATTCAGGATCATTGGGTTATGAAGTAATTAACAGAAGGATCATAAACACTTAAAATATATATCGCTAATATGTCTGATAAATATTTGATTCTAATAAGAATGGTTTTATGTTCACGTAGGCTTCGTCGGTCGTCAGATGTATTTACCATTTCATCTTCCGGGTTGGACCGAGTCAAATTGTTCTTTTTTGCCGAGAAGAAGCCATCACATGATGTGCGAAAGCTCGGCAAAAAAGAACAATTTGACTCGGTCCAACCCGGAAGATGAAATGGTAAATAAAGAATGGTTTTATTTTATTTTTTTTTTAATACAAATATTTGTTAAATATATTTTAATATATGTTTTTTTTGAGATGAGTAAACTCAAAAATGATCAAACATAACATACTAATTTTATCGTGCGCGTAGTAGTAGCACACTTCTGTGCAACTAAGCACTGCTAGTACTTCCACTTTCATGCTAAATACACAGCTATTTCTAGTTTAGTTGCCTATTAAAATTATTTTGAAAGACGATACGCATGGTTTAATTAGTGCTTTCTCTTGCATTAGAATTTGTCTTAAGTTTATTTAAGTGTTATGAGTAATTGCAAAATTTTAATTTTCACTTAACTTAAAACAATTCAAGCTGTAAATATTGACTGAGAATACCCCTATGTTCTATATTATTTAACTGGATAGTTGGGTTTCTTAGATAAAACTTTTTTTTTCAAGAAAGTAAGAATACTGATTCATCTACTCATGTAGCCTTAAAATTATTCTCACATTCATTTATTAGGGCTTTACAGATTAAAAGTAGTACAGAAGTGTATTAATTAGCATTGTTTTAATAAGTAAGATCTATTTGTCAATATTTACAAGTTTATCAATCGTTGCTTTTCTTTTATGGTGGCATAACTTAAGAAACTAACCAAAAAAGAAACATTTTGATCTCATTCATTGAGGATTTATTCCCTTTCCTCTGTCTATTCTAGGTACAACTCAGTGCCATTTATATAATAAAATTACTCTTTTTATTTTATTTTAAGCAGTAGTATTTGTTTTAGTTGTGTCACTTACAAAGTAAAGCAGCTATAATATAAATGCTTATTATTTAATTTTCATGTCCTCTCCAGATTGGAAATAAGCTCTCTTATATAAATGTCATATTTTTTGTTATTACTATTTAAAATTTATATGATTTTTTTCTTCTATAGATAGGGTTATTTAAAAATATTATTTTGTTATCTAATCATCTTTAATTATTTGTTTTGCTTGTATCGTGCACAATTTAGCAAAATAGAATAATGCCGTATGGGATAATAACAATAATAAATGTAACTCTTTTTACTATAGTTATAACTTACAGATTATAGTAAATATATCTCAAAACTTCTTTTTTAAATTTATTTTATACTTAAAGATATTTGGTTAATTATTTTTGTTGTTCTCATACAATTGATATAAGAACAAGGAAATTTTGAGAGCAGAATATCTCCCTTAACTATTTTCATTCATGCCTTTAATTTTAAATTCCATCTTATTCAATTTAAATAAATATAACAACTTCAAAGAGGTTTTATATGTTTTGATTAGATAAGATATAATTAAATTTACTTTTTCATTATTCATTTTTAAAATATTTCTATATTAATGAAATGTGAAGTCTCAGCATTCGTAATGTCACAAATATGCAATCATTATGAAACCATTTTAATTTATTTTAAATATAAAGATTTGACTGAGATTCAGTCCACTGCCCTCCCATATATACAAGTTATCATACAAAAATTGAATTATGCTACAAAAAAAAAGTGTATGTGCAAATTTCAAAATCCTTTTTCTTCCTTTGAATTAAAATAAAATTACTCTTGCTTTAACCATGATAAAATTAGTTAGTCTCTTTGTAGGATAAATTTAGGAGCAAATTATTGCTTTTTGAATTTTAAACAAAACAAGATCTCTTAAATTTTTTATTCCTGCCAAAATGAGTAGGACTTTTTTATTTGTGATTTGTAATATCTTTAATCTTAAAAAAAAAATCACAATTTCTGTTCACTAATGTATTTTATTCTTTTTTTTAAATGCTAACTAGTATATTCTGATAATTATATCATTTACAGAGGTATTTTCTCGAATTTCTGGTCTTCATCGGAGCATAAAAAGGAAATCTCTCATTTTTAGAATTTCCCTCACAGTGAGACTATCCTTTTTATCAAAATGTTACTATGCTGGTTACGATAAAATTGTATTTATTATAAAATAAATCATGCACTTATGAGCCCTTATACCTATTTTTTTAACTTAATAATTGTTTATGATATTAGGCATTATGTGGTTCTTGTTATATATAAAAAGAAGAACAAAATTGAAGGATTCAGGACCATCTCCTCCTCTCCTTTAATGAAATGAATGGTCAAAACTAATTGGTGTGTGCTAGCAACCTCTACAAATAAAAACTATATTAAATATTTTTAAAACACTGCCTAATATGGGGTTTTGTCAAATATGTACTGTACTAATGTATAATTCCAGTAAAGCAGTAGCTGGTCACGTTGGCATGTTATCTCACTTCTGAAATTTAGGAAATGTAGTTATTGAATAAAGATTACTTAAGAGGAATGAATGCTCATATAAGTGCCCGTGTTATATGTAAAATACAAAATGTCAATGTTAATAACTCTCCTAAACATTTTTTTTCTTCATGTAGTAATTAAATACAGTTATATTGTAGATTTTCATATTTGTCATGCTTATAGCTCTAAAGCTAAGACAATTTTAGGGATTTTGAGATAAAATAAGTGGTTTTAAATGCACAAGAAAAATAGTATTAAACAATGATATTAAATATTTGAAGATACATTTTTAGCATCAATGAACAATGAAACGTTTCTGATGAAGACCTGAATGCCTATAATTTTATTTTATTTTTATTTTTAATTTCTTTTCTTAGATAATTTTATTCACAACAATTTCATCTTAGTAATTTTTATAAGTAATATAAAAAAATAATAGTGGTATTATTTTTTTTAACAACTTTTAGTATTTTGTCATATTATAATTACCTTGTAAATGAAAGTTTAAACTGGTTAATGTTATCTAATTATATTATTAATATTTCAACCTTGTTGATTTTGGTTTCTACGTATGCATTACTTTTTTAATTACCGATCTGTATGAGACTAGTATTATTTTTTAAGATATTACATGTACGTGTTTTCATTTTTCAATACTTGTTGTGTTATTTTTGCTATAAAATAAAAATATTAAATATTTTTCACTGTTTATTTATTCTTCTTGAAGTAAGTAAATTTTAAACTTGTCAAATATTTACAAACAAACGCACATTGTACACTTTTAAAATAAATTTTTTTAGATAAAAAAAATAAGTAGCTTGGAGTGATTACAAGTGTATACATTTTCTGTTTCTACAAATTTTGGACAAATATGAGGTAGCAAATTTATACTTTTTTAATATGTGGTACGTACAAAATGTAAGTTCTATTTGGTAATAAAATTAAACTGTGTACAGATAGAGAAAATTATTTATTACACAAAATTCTAAAACTCTTAAACTATTTTTCCTCATAACTGCCAAAATTTTGCAGGCATTGTCTTGGCGTGGTACAAGTTTTTCTATATATTCTTCATAGAAGTTGTGTCTTAAATAGCCTTCGCCTGTGACTTAAACGAGCTAACTCGTTTAATAGGGCATTTCTGAGAAACATTTTCTTAAAGCTCTTCGTCATTGTTGAGGTGCTGAAAGACTGGAGATGTAAGAACAGATGAAAGTCGCTAGGAGGGAAGTCAGGGCCATTCGGAGGATGGTCATTCATCATCATGCACTTCACTACGTTCTTCATTGAACTGTCAGACCCATCTTCTCACCATTAAATCACTCATCGCATTCTGTCCGTAAACTTCTCAAATTTTCTGATAAATTTCAATTGGTTTCACTTTCCTAGAATTCAGAAAATGAATCAGATCTGATTTCATAAGTGGCGGGATTTTCAACCAACACTGAAATTGTAAATAAGCAAAACAAAGCGCACATGGCTGACAGGGATCTCAAAATGGCGCACATCTTTTCTCCTTGATACAGAGCGTCTACCACGCATGTGTGGAACTGTGATCTCAGCGCTGCAGTGGAGATAAATTGAAACAGAACTTACTTTCTGGGCATACCTCGTATATCATGTGTAAGAAAATTAATATCATTGATGAATCAGTTCATGCTGATACTATGATACTTATGAAAACTGTCTTCATATATTCAGCATTGCCTTTTATATATATGTGTACCATGTAGGTAAAATTGTATAGGGCATTTCTGAGCATAAACAGATTGGTTGTAACCAAGGTATGAGGACTAATTGCTTTTCTTTCTCATGACAGTTTTGTTCAAAACTTTGACTCTGTTTTTAGTAATCTGATCTAACTTTCTTTTTGGACACTATTCAATTCAGCTTGCAGCACTTTTTTCTATTAGTATAAATTTAATTCATATAAATTATTAAGTGAAAAATATAAGTTATAACTCATCAACTTAGTAATGTTTTACTCACATTCTATGCATCACTAAAATCTTTTACTGTATCTATTAACCATCCTACCAAAATTCCAAGAACCTGACCTCCAATCAATTAAAATTATCAACAACAGACTCAAATGCTTTTTTGTGAAACAAAGCACTTATAGATTTTAACCTACATAACTATTACATCTGAGACGTGGCTGAAAAAAAACTGCTATTGGACTGAAAGTGCTTTCAATGGAAGATGTTATTTGTAAGTAATACTGTCTTTAATTCATAGTCTGGATTAACAATATCATCCAGTTACAAGATGGCAATGAATCCCTTCACTGCCCACACTAGTCATCACATGACCAAAAGCAAAGCTACAAACTATAAATATAACTCTTTAGCCTTACATAGCCCTAAAACCAGGTTTGCAAAATAGACAGTTGTTTATTTTTCATTAATTCTAGATACCTCAGTATATGTCCAAATAAAGTATCCTGAATCTGAAGCAATATTATTTTGTAGGCAAATATACTTCTAGATATCTTAACAAATGGAAGACTATTGACTGAGCTATGACTTAAATTTAAAGAAAATTGTAAAATAGGAAAAAGAAAGAATGCAAGTTTAAAAAATATATTTATTGTAAAAATGCATATACATTAATCTTCATCAGAAACCAATTCTGCATCATCAATTCCAAGTTCTTCCAAATCTTGAAATAGAGATTCATCAACTTTAACATATTCTCCACCTAAAATAAAATCAATAGAGAAGCAGTATTGTAGACTTTGAAAAAGAGAGAGAGAAAAAAAAAAGCAAAATTATTTAATTAACTATCATATATATAATAAAATTAAAATAATATTTCTGATGCTATATTTGAGACCAAATTTCTATTTAGAGGATTGGTAATAACTACTTTATGGCTTATATGAACATGTTCAAGCTAAAAAGAATTGATAAATTAATAATTAAATACTGTGCAAAATGAAAAAAAAAGGTATAATTATAAAACAATATCATTGTAAATAAATTTACTCACAACTTAAGCTCACACTTTGCAAGGAGCTTAAAACATATAAAAAAGATAGCGAATTGAAATGGAACCTTCTGCTACCAAGAGTACATCAGAACTGATGAATATCCAATTATTTTTATTATTTTTTTTTTTTAATCAGCATTTCCTATCTAATTTTAGGGAAAATGCTGTACGAAAACTAAATTTAATTTAGATGAATATCATAGTCCCAATATAGTGGGTACTCCTCTGCCATGGATCGCCCCTTGTAGATGTATTTTTGGAATGAAGGGATAAAACTCGAAAGACCACATCATTTGACCTTGATGGATAAAAGACCACATTTTACAATGAAATTTCTGAAATTCCACAAAATTCTGAATTCATTAAGATTTTTATATAAAACTCTTGTACAAAATTCTTTTTTTAGGTCTTCAGTTCTCAGATGGCTGAATAAATTGAAATGCCTTCAAAACGTTGCAAATGTGAGAGGATTGAACCTCTATCGAGGCACCAACTTGAAGTTTTAAGTCCAGTTTGAATTTCCTGCATTATTATTATTTCTCTCCCTTATTTGTTAAGTTTCATAACAAATCAACTAGATAAAAACTGTTTTGTGCAACAATTACAAATGCCAGTCAGCACGCTAGACAAAGTTAAAAACTGTCCAATGAATGAACTCATCGGGAAGAGTGATTATTGGCAATGTAGAGAGATTCTAATGATCTATTACCTAATCACACTGTTATTTTTGTTTGTGAGGAACACATGCAAGGAATAATTATTATAATTATGCCATTGTTTACAATGTGTTATTTACAAATAAATGTTTAAAAATTTCCTTCTGTTTCTTCGCTTGCTTTGTCAGTTTTGTTAAGCCTAACAATCACGAAGTTATATGAATTAAATCATTCATATTCTCACAAACACTTTTTAGCCATCCTTCTATAGACTAATAGGTTGACTGTCTGATATAATGTAGCAATGATAAATCCAAGAACCTACTTGGAAGTTGGATTTCAGATGGAGAGTCATATTTTCACTTAATTACACTAACCTAAATAATTTCATTTCAGTATTAGATAGAAAGGTTATTTGACAAAATTATTATATATATTATATTATTATATCAACATAGATAAATGATTTTTAAAATAGGATTAATACCCATTCAAATGCGAATAATGTAACAAAATTGATTATATTGTAGAAAAAGTCACATATAAAAAGTAATTTTATCCATCTGACTGCACTAATGTTTGATAAATGGGAAGTTTTAAACATTCTATTTTCTTTTTTAATAAAAATGTTATGTGTACAGATCACAATATGTATATTAATGAATACATAAATTGTCATGACTAAAAATCACTAACATACTAATGAATTTATGTCTAATAGCTTAAACTGACTCTACTGAAGAGTTGCTTTCTTGGTAGTTTGGCACCCCCCCCCCTCTCCCTGTCCAAGCCAAAGACTGATGTAACAATCAGTCTATCCAAACTGCAATGTTTAGGAACTAGTTGATATAACTTCTTAAGTTAAAGTAAAATTACTATTATAATACAAATTTATTTTTAATTTCAGTTATCTGTTTATACATTTGTTGGTTTTAAACAATAATTAAGCATATATTAAAATGACAATGCATCCTACATTCTAAATTCCTTTTATAACAAAATTTTGTATTTTTGAAATATAAATAAAAAGAACCATTCATTACTGTGTTTGCATTTTCAACTTTAAGATGTATTACATATTTATAAGTATATGATATAAAATCTTTCTGAGATAGATTCTCTAGCAACAAAGTTTGTAAGCCCTTAGACTGAGGCAATTTTTTCATCAATCTTCAAATTACTTTTTATAGTAAAATAAAACCCCTCCATATGAAAAATTGCTCATAAATTTGTCAGCTAGCATCACTGAACAAAATAAACAAATATGATAAAAGTAAGATATTTATACAATAAAAGTAGTAAAAATAAATATACTAAGGTTTGCCCTTTGAAGAGGAGAAGGTTGCATTGCAGTGACTAAGAATCAAGCTTTTCTAAAAGGCTAATGAGGTGCCATGTTTATTCTAGATTAAGTTTCAAAAGAAGATAAAATTCAAAATGTATAAAAAAAATATCTTATCAGAGATAATATGCTTACCCTCCTCTAAGAATTTCAGGTCACTCTCAATAAGAGATTTATCTTCCATAAACAATTCTCGCCCTGTTAGTTTTCTATTCTTGTCACATTTTTTTTTCTCGGATAAATATCCCATTTCTTCTTCGAAAGCTAATTTCCAAGCCATGAAAGATTCAACAGAGACCCTCGTCCCTTCAAATTTTTTCTGTGAATTAAAACAGAAAAACGTTAGTCAAAGAATTTATAGTGTAATATCTGATATAGTTGATAATTACTACAATCCTCCTCCAAATTGAATAGTATTATACAACAATTTTTAGTGCAAGGGAACAGAATAAAAAATCTAACTGGCCCAGCCAGGACCCGAACCTGGATCTCCTGCTATCCGGGCCTGTGCGTTTCCCATTTAAGCTAACGAGACAAGTCTGATAAGTTATTAAATTCCCCTCACTAGTGTTGAGAGTCTAACCCCCGAGGCAGACAAATACATCTTATGCTCGGAGGAGCCGACACTGTCAAGCTGTCTAAATGACTGTCGTTATTTACTTTCAAATTTTAATTTTATAAATTTTTTTTGTGGTATTTAATCCCACATAAATTTTAACAATTTTTAGTACAAGGGAACAGAATAAAACTGACGATGTATTCGTCTGCCTCGGGGGTTAGACTCTCGACACTAGTGCAGGGAATTTAATAACTTATCAGACTTTTCTCGGAAACGTAAATGGAAAACGCACCGGCCCGTATAGCAGGAGATCCAGATTCTGTTCCCTTGCATTAAAAATTGTTAAAATTTAAGTGGGATTAAATACCACAAAAAATAATATTTATAGTATTATACAAATTTCAATTTTACTAAACTTGAAAAATATTCAAAACTATAGTAAAATTTAATTTTTGAGTAAAACTATAAGGGGGATAAGTGATGTAACATATTAAATGGTTTAGGTTCAATATTAAAACAAATTTTAAGATATTTGGAAAATTATGATGATGGAAGATATGACATATTTAAACAAATTTCAGAAAATCAAATTAAATTTTAGGATAAATTAAAGTTTCAATTTTCTATCAATAACGTTGATCAATAACTTTAATAACATTCTCAATGATATTCAATATAAAATAGATATATTAAGAGACAAATTGTTAGATTATTATTGAATATTATATACATTGTTATTATATAAAATCTGTTTAAGAAAAAAAAAAAAAAAGTCTTTGGAATTATCTTGTAGTTGGCTTCTGTAATAGAAATCTCTTTGGGGAATCCAACTATTGGGTAATTCATATGCAGACATGCTTTGACCTGTCGCTTCTCTCTTCATCTGTCTTTGCACATAATCCAGATCTGAGATAAAGTGGGTGAAGGGGAGTAGTATGATTTAAAATTCATTTAGTGGCTACGTAGAGTGATCTTTTAGTGATAGTTTATTAGTGCCTTTAGCAAAGGTATTGCTGTATTGTTACATACTTTTAGTTCATTTTGATTCTTCTCAAAACGCAAATGCAGGATGTACTCTGGGAGTGAGGGGTATGTTGGGTGTTGTTTCTGATTTAATTGTGAAGTGGATATATAGATTTTGTATTTGTAGAGAACATATATTTGTATGTTAATTAAATTGTCTACGTTGATGGTGTTTTGAGTCGTACATACAGGTTATTACATACTTTGAGGTGAATTTGAAAGAACTGCCAAGAAACTGGTCCAAGAATTTCGGGTGGTTATTACAGCTGTAATGAAGTGATCAACCACATGAAATGGAATGAAAGGTAGGTCTGAGAAGAAAAATGACCTGGAAGCAACAAGATTTGAGGAATGATCAAAACACACTTCCATGGGAGTTGCCCCTTTGGCAGCCAAATATTTGGTACTAAGTAATATATCTGTGATGAATCTTGGTATTAAGGAGGAAAGTAAGGACTATCACAGGATAGGGGCTAGTTTAGAGGACAGTATAAAGAAGCCATTAAAAAGGGAAATTGGGATAAGGAATTTAGAGACTGAGGCACTTTGCTGACAGTCAAATGCTGTGGGATTTGGATTGACATAATAGGAGATAGTGGATTGAATAAGAATTATGG
The DNA here is from genome assembly GCA_000696205.2 of Oncopeltus fasciatus. NCBI lineage: Eukaryota > Metazoa > Arthropoda > Insecta > Hemiptera > Lygaeidae > Oncopeltus > Oncopeltus fasciatus. The sequence goes on along the minus strand of KZ808074.1, from coordinate 159,468 downwards.
AGCCTCCATGAGCTATTTTATTTAGGGGAGCCATTCATTAGATCTTATATCCTGAAGTGTAGAAACGGTGTCTGTTTGTTAAATGGGTTTAATTAAGAATGGCTACATCAATGTTTTCCCCCTGAAGTAGTAATAACAGTTTTATTATTTCTATGTTGCTGAAGCCCACTTTTGGAGTATAGTGAGAGGATTTCAAGAAAGAGGAACCATGACTAGGAAGTAGGCAGGAGATTATCGATATTTCAGAGGATTTTACCAGTATCTCTATAAGACTGGGGTTTTGAGATTGAAACTGATATGTTAAGATACATATAAATATATATTTTTTGTTTTGTGAGAATTTTACTACTTTACTTAAGTTTCATAGGTCACTGGCATATAATAATAATAATAAATAATAATTTATTATGTCATGAAACAAAACAGGACAGCTTAATTTTCTTTGGAATAATAAAAGAAAAAATGAATAAAGATATTTTCCCACAAATCTAAGTTCCAGTGAAAAAATGTCTGCAAAAAGAACTGTATTATTCATACTACTCTATGACTATTATACTACTCTAGTGGACACAGACATATGGAATGAAAATATGGCCATTTTGTATACACCATGAAGTTTTAAGCTATTTAAAAAAATCATTAGTCTCCAAGAATAAGAATTGATCACTAATGTTTAAGAACAAAAGGAGAGTTTTTTGACTGTAGATATTATTCTGAGATGATTTTAGTTGGGGTTCGGTCAAGGTAGATCCAAAAAACACAAATTTAAAAAATGTATTTTTTAATAAAGGATTATCTGCCAA
>KZ808074.1:142315-155510 GCA_000696205.2 Oncopeltus fasciatus | reverse complement strand
TATATATTTATTTATATATTCACATACATACATATGTGTGTATTATATTTAAATTTTATAAATTAATTGTAAATTCTACTCACACACCACAAGTATTTTGACTCTTAGAAAACATGGTATATTACCATATAAGATGAGAAAGGAATAACAAGCAGGCTTATCCAGTTTATAGGTAGTCCCTACCATAAAACCAAAATTCTCATTATAACAGCAAATCACTTCCCCCAAGAATGTATGAAAATGCAAGGCATATGACAATGATTAGGTAAACAAAATAATAGTATTTTAATATAGTTTGACTATTAACTAATAAAAAATGCAAACAATGCAAGTTCAGCAGCGAGCAAAAATAAAAAGGCAATTATTTGCAAGTGACTTGATCTGAGGTCTAGATAGATTTTTTATTTCCAAAGCACCAAAATAAAATATATTATAAGTCACAAATAATCTGCACATTCTTCATCAATACATTACTATTCCTTTACATATTATCTTTTTTTAACCCCACATTTAAATATTTTCAGTCTCAATCCTATTTCTATCATTACCAGCAACAATGAAACCATTTTCTGGATAAAACTTAGAAGAACTAAACCCCAAAGTGCTATATTTTTCATGTCACATTGAGTCCATTATACAGCTAGAACTTTTTAACCATCCCCAAAGATAAGTTTATTCTCCATAACAATTTTTTTTGTAAAGGGGACGGGATGCCCCTGCCAAGGACATCTTCAGAGGAAAAATAACTTATTATCCAACAGAGTATTACGTCACCAATAAGTCAGCTCCTAAGAATAGGTTTCAGAATTCAGCTCAACTACAATTTGTGCCTAATTTCATTGTAGACATATTTCAAAGATAATTTTCCATAAGAAAAAAGACCAAAAAGTTAATAAAAAGGGCTTTATAAATCTACAAAAAACATGTAAAAGCAATAGAAATCAAATACCAAATAATTGCTTTTTGCAATGAAATAAAGCATCAATAAATCAACTGACTTCATGGTATTTGTGTTGAATTGAACAAATTAATATTGTATTGTACACAAAATATTAATAAAGAACACAAGCATAATATCCATTTTTTAGAATAGAATACTAAACAGTACTCTATTTTTTAATGAATGAAAGTTCATAGATAATATAAAAACAAAATAGTATAAAAAATATTTTTTTTTTAACATACTCTCCATTTCTCCAGTGTAAATTGACTCCAAAGCTTCAACCTCATTAATCTGCTCCTCCTTGTGATCCATTTTTAGAATTAAAGTGAGTTATAAAGTAAAGCTCTACATAACAAATACTAAATAAAATTACATTCATCCATCATGTCCATTTAAAAATAATATTAAGCAGAATCAAAAATGTGGGTAAGGTGCTGAATATTGTTACCATAGACAGACATAAAATGAGATTCAAATCCTCACCCAAAGAGTAAATTGTGACGAAGGTTATGAAAATATGCAAAGAGCATACAAATATCTGAAGAAATTTATTGAAATGTGTACTTGAGTTCAGAAAAAAAAACTCATCATAATTGCTTAAAACCAAGTACTCGGTTACAAATAAACAAGAGACATAGTTAAGTGCCACGAATGCCAGGAATACGGTCACACTTTAGTGTGAGTATCATTTAAGATACTGTGAGTATGGTGCTCTATGTAACAAATGTGGAGGGACACATCTGACAGAGGACTGTCAGAAATCTCGCAGTACACCTGCTGTTTGCGCCCTTTGCCAAAAAAACCACCCCGCCAATTATAAAGGCTGCCAGATCTACAAAGATTTAAAGCAGCGGATCCAGCCCACCAGACAGCAGGACTCAGCACCTGTAGCTCGAAGACCCCCACCACCCCCAACCAGAAAAGTCGAATCCGGTTACTCCTATACAAAGGCGACCTACCAGCCCAAACAAGAAGAACCTCTTCCTCAATGCCAGCCTCCCAGGGGAGAGTGACCTGCCATCTCTCATGTTCCTCCTCCGTTAATATCTAATGATATCCAATCCATGCTCCACTCCTTTTTCTCGGGAAGCCCTCATCACTCCTCTCCTAAACCTATTGTCAACTGTAGTCAACTTCCTCGTCTAGCAATAAATGAACTCTTCCTCTTCTAGATACTTTTCTGTCCTCCGCTAGAATGCTAACGGCTTTCAAACACTAACAAAAAATGAAAAACTCTACCAGGCTATACAACTTACCGAACTGATCACCCAGACGAACGAGCTCATGGTGGAACTGCACTCCTTATTCGTACTCCCCATACTCATCATTTAATACCTTACACTCCTACTGACTCGCTCCAATCCACTTCAGTGTCCATCTTTTTTACTTCCACTTCCCCAATTACCTTTTCTGCAGTATATTGCCCTCCTAACAAATCTATCATCTCAGGCTAATTCCAAGAGCATTTTAAATTCTCAGGTTCCCGTTTCCTCTCTAGCGGAGATTAAAATGCGAAACATCTGCAGTGGGGCACGAGAACGACCAACTCCTGTGGCCGTGCTCTGTATAATGCTATCACCTCTCACAATCTCTCCACTCTAAGTCCGTCCTCTCCCACCTATTGGCCCACCGATGTAAATCGTCTACCCGATATCCTAATTTTTTTCATATGTAAAAATCTTATTACCTACCATCACTCTGTAAAAAAATTAAAAGAACTTTCGTCTGACTACAACCCTGTCCTCCTTACACTGTCTCTCACAGATTTCCCTAGACAATTGCTACCATCCTTAATAAGTGGGCCCATTCACTGGCCACTTTTTAGAACTCTCCTAGAAGAGTCACTTGACCTCGGAATCTCATTAAAAACCTCTGAAGGGCTGGATGATGGTGTCCAGTTCCTTACTATAAAGATTCAGCAATGTCTTTGGAAGGCTAACTTAAAACCTACTAGCACCCGCTACACTATAAATTTACCTGAACCCCTCCCTCATTACATTAAAAACCTCACACAAGTTCAACCATTTATCTCGTCTCGTAAAGCAAAAACTAGGTGCTTTACGAAATAAGGCATTTAATGCCCACCTTTCTAGCCTCTCAAAAGGAGTCGAATCCCTCTGGACTGCTACTCGTAAGTTCTGAAGTATCATGAACCTTCTACTCCCTTACGTCGAGAAGATGGTTCTTGGGCCTCTTCCGACAAAGACAAGGCCCGAATGTTTGCCCAGCGTCAAAGCAAATATTCACTCCTCATCCAGATCCCGATAACTTGTCCAATAACGCGGAGGTTGAGGAGTCACAGGATATACCATTACCAATGTCCTTACCGATTAAGGCAGTGACACCTTCTGAGGACAAGTACATTATGAACCATCTGCCTAAGCGCAAAGCATCCGGCTATGAAAAATAGCCTTACCAGCTGGCCAATACTTCCAAATTTACCACAAAAGGCAATTGTTTTCTTCACTTACCTCTACAATTGTCTCCTTCGAACCACCCATTTTCCACTTCTCTGGAAATTTTCTGAAATTATCCTATTTCCCAAACCCGATAAACCTTCTTCTAACACATTAACATGTAGACCAATTAGCCTTCTTCTTTTACTTTCCAAGGTATTTGATCAAGTTCCTTTAATACGCATAATACCTATAATAACTTTCTTAAATATTCTTCCTAATCATCAGTTCGGCTTCCGATCCCATCATTCTACTGTCCAGCAGGTGTTTCGCCTTTATTGTAGACTTTATTCCCTCTTCTCTCGAGCGAAAAAAAAATTGTCCTGATGCATTCTTAGATGTCACTGAAGCATTTGATCGAGTATGGCATACTGGACTATTATATAAGCTGAAGTCCATAATTCCAAGTGCCATCTACCTAATCCTCAAATATTATCTTTCTAACCGTTTCTTTAGGGTCCGGAGTGTATCAGATTACTCCGAACACTACCCTGTGAAAGCGAGTGTTCCACAAGGGTTTTTATGCGGAAGTGGCTCTCAAAATGTATTTTTAAATTAAAGGAAACCAGAAAACCTGAAATCTACTTCTCTTTCCCGATGACTACCTTCTGTCAGCTGTAATTGTTAAGTCTCGTGTATAATGGAATCGTCACCGTTCGCACTTTCTATAAAATATTTCAATAAATATAATATTAATATATTAAGCAAAAGATTAATTAGCTCCTAACTTTATTGATCTTTCTATCCCACCATATTTTTTAGGGCCTTTAGAGATAAATCATTTAAAGCCGTTACTTTGAATTGGTAGAAACATATTAAGCAGTTGTTCTATGATGAATTGTTCAATGTCACTAATAGCGAATTTCTTCTTCAATGTATTTTTAATATTAGGGCATTAAATGCACACACACACATTAACTATATATAATAAGAACAGGTGGGCGAAATAGAGTATAGTTAACACACGCACAAAAAGAAAAAGATTAGGAGTAAAATTTCCGGGACGATTTTCCGCCTTACGTCAGTGAGGAGTGAAAAAGAGACACATTGTAATTTTTCTTTTTGTGCGTGTGTTAACTATACTCTCTTTCGCCCACCTGTTCTTATTTATTATTTATATCACAGGCACGAGTAAATATATATACTTATATACTTTATATATNCGAGGGAAATTCTGCATATGTTTTTAGTTTGACTACGCCATACTGAGAGCAAATTAGAAACCTTTTGAAACGGAGAAAGCCAAATATCTTTTGACTTTGAATTGAGATTTCCGACACGTAAGGTTCCTTCGCCTCTTAATGTCAACGATGTTAACATCACCGCCTCCCAGATGAGTCGTACCTCTACGTTTCGATTTAGTGTTTGCTTACGGTTCAACACCAAAATCTGACACACCATCATGAAGAGTTAGTCACACAAGATGGTTAATTCGTACGGTGAAAGCTTGCAGAAGCTTAATTACAAATGTGCCTTCTACGAACACACTTAAAATCTTCTTTACATACAACTCATGTAAATTTTTAAACATTTAATTTAGAAATTACATCCTGCACAGCATGCATCTTGCACATGCTCTCAAAGCATATAATAAATATGTACTAATATAATAATAAAGTGCAATATGAATTAATATAAAAATATATATACATTCACTCCTTAAAAAAAAAAAAAAAAAAATGAAATTTGTTCTTTCCAAAAATTATCCCGTCCCTCCTGGTGCTTAGAAAAATATTTCTATCTAGATTATTTATCTAAATATTTTAAAGCATCAAATTTAAACAAATTAAAAAATCTTGGTTTTTTCGGTCAAAATTTGTCATTAAAATATTTTCTTTGGTGTGAATGAATCAGATAACCCCAAAAAAATTAATTTATGGTTATTGTTATTTTTCCACGATAGGAAATTTATTTTAGCTTTCAATTGAAAATTAACTTTTAATTGACTGATTTTTTGAATGAAGAAATGTCATGAAGCCTTGAAAATTTTTATGGTCAAATTAAAAAATTTAGTTAAAAAAAAGCGAAATATTAACTAATATTCAAATATTTAAGATCTTGTCATATTCTTTAAACATTTTGAAAATTGTTTAGATCTTTCTAACATTTAAATTGAAATAAAGAATTTATTTTTCAATACTTGAAGCAACAAAGAACTTTAAAGATAATTTTAATAAATGCTTAAACTTCTGTTTATGGTTATTGTCTAAATCTTCCGAACATCTTAAATTATTATTTAAATATTTTTAAATCCTAGGGGTCCTTACGATCAGACGCTTGACTAAAATATTGTTATAAAATGTATAAAATGTTTCTAGCAGTTAAAATAATTATATCTCTTTCATGTGTTAGATAAAACATCTTTTTGAAGTTCAAATGGAGTCTAGTCATGAACAATTCGATTCAGGTGACAACACGTCCGCTCTCTACATCGGCAATTAATAAAAAATACTTTTTTTTTTATTGTATTTTTTGAATAAACTTTGACTAAACCCCAAGAAATTCTGTACTAATCATCTTTCTGAATGTTTTAACATTTTTTACAACAAAAGAAAATATGAAATTGAAGAATTTATGAGGAAGCTTAGGCATTTATGAAAAATGGCAACGATCCATAGCATCAATCTTTTTGCTATAAAATATATATATATATATATATGTGATTAAATAACAACTATTATGTGGAATATGTTTCTAAATGCTCAGAAGAAACGTTTATGAAAGTACAATATTGGTATTAAAGGAAAATCGGTAATAAAAATGATCAATGCACTAATAATTATACTTATATTCAAATACTCCAAAAAAGTGCATCACGCTGAATATAAATTTGAGTATTATTAAAAAATAGATAGAATAGGAATATATCCATTAAAACGAATTTATATGTATTCATATTATAATTTGTGTATAATAATCCATATTATAATCTAGTTAAAAAATATAAACGAAACATTTTATTAAAATCAGATAGTTTTTTTTACAAATTATTGATCACAAAAACTACTAATTGGATTATCAGTCAGCCTATACTATCCGTGAATGTAATAGCCTATATAATGCTGTTCTAGCCAAATAAAAATATTAGAGATCATATGGGAATATTTGGTAAATAAAAAAATTTGATACAAATTGATAAAATATATAAGAACTGAGTTAGATATATGAAATGTCTACCTAATTGAAGTTAACAAAGTTTACATGATTGTAGTTCTTTAAGACTTAAATTACCACCAGGAAAGCAGAATAAATTAATATACTTATTTATACAGTATAGTTATAAAAGAAACACACATGATTTTAACACTCCTTACTTATCAGCACAAAGAAAATAAATTTTATTCCATAAAAAAACATTAAATTTTAAGTGACTAATGGTAAATCTCATACACAATTCCACTAAAAGACAAGGAAACCTTGCACATCTGCAATTTCAGTCATAAGGGGGTAGGCGACTTGTGATATTAAAAATTTTACTGCAGTACAAAACTATACCTATCTACTTTGTCCAGCATAAACTATTTTCAGCCATACGCAGTATTGCAAGGTAATATTTGGTGAGCATGGAAGGATATAACCGTTACTTAAAATGACGTCACAAAACTAGCAATCACGGGGAAGGTTTTGTTTACTTCAGTATTGTGGAAGAGATCCGAAGTGTCAGTTAGTGTTGAGTGAATCCTTCAATTTTCTACGACCCTAATTTATTTCTGGTTGTAGAAATTTGGAATGTTTTGTGTTAAATTGTTTATTTGTGAATTCTAAGTTTCTTGAAAATCTTCTTCCATAAAATGATTCCCAATGTTGCAGTCAATCTTTCTCATCATGTAAAAGGAGAATTGTGTACTTCTAGGGCGGCTTATCGCCAAGGAAAAAAGCTAACTTCTGTAAAGGTAGAAAATTTGTATCCTACCAAACAATATTTACTTTTCTATAGAAATTTTTTTTTTTTATGACATATATTATAGGGTACGAGGTGTTTATTTTATATTGCAGTGCTTAACACTCCTCAGGTATTAATGCATATTTGTGTATGGAGGGATATGTACTCATAATACTTTTATTTTATCATTAAGAGCTCATTTAGTTTAGAGAAAGCTAAGTAATCCAGCTATTTGAGTGCCTTTGACTATCAGTATGTTTTTTGTGTGTTATTTTCGTTCTATCTCTTGCTAAACAAAAGTTTATCCTCTTAGCTAGTTTTATCTATTAGCAAATTGCCAAAGAATGTAGCTATTGAGAGTTTTCTCATATCAGATTTTAAAAATTTTTTTAATTATATTTTTTTTTATCCTATCTACTCGACACCAAGTATGATAAGGACATATATTGTGTGTGTGCGCGCACCCTTGTTTGTGTTTAAAAGGGTATACCTTTGAAAATAAAAGATTTATATTAAATTGTGGGGGGAGGTAGACCTAGGAAGAATGACCTCTTATATTTAGCTCTCTCTATCTAACCGTCAAGTGTAATGGGCCTACTAATTATTCCCAATTTAAAATTAACATAATTTTATTGAGGATATTTCGATATGACTTAAGGGGGATATATAAACCAGCTTAGGGTTTTTTTGAATATGATATCCACATTTTGGAAAAAAATTATGGTATACAACTCCAAGATTGTTTATTTAAATATTGTATATGATATTTACCAAAATATTAAGTTAAATTTTCTGAAAATAGGCCCCACATCTGACTAAATCTTTTCATCATATTTACCTTAAGCTATGCATCTTGGTACCTTAACACGACTTTAGAATAATTTCTGGAGATATTTACTGATCTCGCACACTAACTAATAGGTATATCTACTATTGTAGCCCCCAACATGTAAAATAATGAAACCAAGTTTAGTATTTAGGCTTATTTTTAAAAACTTTTAGATGAGCTATTAAACTGCTGAAATCATTAGACAGGGTATAGAGAATTTCCAAATTGAACATTTTTTTTTTCTTCTTTTAAGTGTTAACCTCCCTTTCAACCACTTAGGGTCATGAAGGGAGGGGCTATATACTGGTTACCACCCCATTCTAAACACCCAATGCTTAGGATAAGCTTTTATTTATAGATAAAAGCTTGCCCTGGATGGGATTTGTACAAGCATCATCAGGATTGCGAGACCCGAACTGATCCTCTGAGCTACCTTGGCGTCCCAATTTAACTAAATTGTTCCATTTAGAGTTAAATCACAAATTAGATAACTTGTATATATAGTTCAATAATCAATGAAAATATAAATTACATTTGTTTAAATTTTTATTTTTTATTCATTCAGTACTTGATAGAACTTTAGGGTATATATATTATATTTATATGTATCTTGTTTTGTATAGTTTCCTTGACTATTAAGATTCTTTAGGTTTATACTGTGAACAAGGAGTCTCAGCATCTTTTAATATATAATGTACCAGCTATTAACATTGATGCAGAACTTCAAGCTGTTTGTCAGCGTTATGGCACTGTAACTGTTTGCGAAAGAGTATCCAGCCAGGATGTGGAAGACTTCACTATTGCTTATCATGTTCGTTTTGAAAAAGTTTATGAAGCCAGGTATATATATATATATNGTATTAAACTATGTTAAAAAACTAATTTGATTTATTATTATAAGAAAAAGAAGAGAATTAATTTGAAATTAAAATTTTCTATTTCTAATAATTTTCATAGTTTCATACTAAGCGGATAATGTGTTATCCGACATATTTGACATAAAAATTTAAAATTATCTTCAATGACCTTTCTTATCCCAATGGTATATAAATGTTCACTCTCCCTCCCCAAATATTGAGCAGAATCATGCTTTGAATTAATTTATCACCAATACACGTAAAAAATTGAATAAATTGTTGTGGAATATTTGTTTATTTTCTGCTTTTGTTATATTTTATTGCTTTAGGCTAGCTAAAAGGAAAATGGATGATTTGTCCTTCTTTGGTGGAATCCTACATGTTTGTTATGCACCTGAACTGGAGACTGTTGAGGAAACAAAGGAAAAATTGTCTACTCGACGGAAAGAAGTGTCTTTCCATTTAAAGAAATTGGAATTTCCACAACAATTTAAGCCAAAAAGGTAATAATTTTTAATTACTATGTATGAGAAGAATTTGTTCATCATTAGATTAAATAATTCTATTTACATGTGAATAAACTATAAAATTCATTAAATAAAAAGGGCTGCTGTTTTTAATGTTAACATTATTGCAGAATTTTTATTTTTATTTGCTACAAATACAGTTAATGAAAACCAAAATCTTTTTAGAGGTGCAAAACGGAATTTTCAATCCCAAGTGATTAAGAACCCATCTGATTATCTGAATACTGACAACATGAATTTTACTAAAGAGGTATTACCTTAAACGTTTTATTATCCACAAATTATTGTTTTTATTTTAAAACTAATTATGCTTTTTTTAGATTCCAGAGCTGCTTTCTCCGTCTCAACCTGGACCTTCAAAGCTACAGCCAATACAGTACCCTACGGTTGATGTGAAACCTTTTAAAAAACTTTTACCTACTAAAGTTGGCAAAATTGTATTTCATAATAAAATTACATAAAATTTATATTAGATTCCTAAATGATCTAATTTTTTCTCATTGCCTTTACTTTCTAAATGAATGTCATCACTCTTCTTTTTAAGATTTTTAACTTTTTTTTTTTTTTTTTAACTGCACATTGATTGGTGCTATGAAAAATAGTTTTATCATATGTCATTTTATATTTAGTATTCTTTCACAAGTAGCAAAAATCTTTAAATCGAGTCCCTTTCGTACTTCACTAGTGAATTTAATCGAGTGCTTATCTCTGAGAGCTCTCTAGTTGAATATGATCTACTGTCAGAACTTCTCCACAAAATGGGCAGGAAGGTCTTCTTAGGCCTATCAAGTAGTGTCTGTGCGCGATTCTTCTATGGCAATTCTTAGATGTGTTCTAACAACAACATATTCTGCTGTTAAGAATTTGTCACAGAGTGGTGGATTGATTGCTTCTTCAATTATCCTTAAATGAGATGTATTTTGGCCCTATCTTTGCTGTCATTTTTTAAAAATGATCTCTTTAAGTCTGCGCTTTTTGTTTTTTAGATGACATGAGTAACCATTATTATAATTAGATATTTTTTTTTGTTGGGGTTCAGTCAAGGTAGATTATACATACTAGTTTGTGATGGGATATTGTACCTTTCTTTTTCCTTTATAAATTACTCCACATCCAGTTCCTCTTTCAGTTTTGGAACCATCTGTATAAATTATGTCATTGTACTTTTCCATTGCTTCCAATCAGAGTTTCATGTGTTCCTTTGCATGTTTTCTCTTTACTGAATTCAGCAGTGGTGAGATCTACTGTCACATCTTTCAATTGTCAAGGATATATCTCAGGTGTCTTTTGTTCTAGGGATGCACTTATTTCTTTGTTTAATGAAGCCAATAATTCATTCAATATGAGTGGCCTAGTTCTAGTTGGAAGAGAACTGCAGTTCTGCTTCAATGATCCATACTTTAATTCTTTGTAACGAAAATGTTCAGGTTTAGTTAATACGGTTGCATCTGCTCTGTGGGGATAAATGTCTTGACTCAAGATAAATCGACTCAAGTAATTTTTCATACAATTCCATTCTCTAAGAGACAAATTTTTAATTAACAAGTAAGTTGACTTCTTAAGCTCCATTTATGTTATATCTCTAAACTTTATTGTAATCACTATAAAGATAAAGAAATATTGCTGTAACGTGTTTCCATTCAATGAAAGTTTCTTGAATATAATTTTTTATTGCTACTAATTGATCAAGAGTAAATGACCCTCTCTCTCTGAAATTAAAAATGTGTTTAATAATTTCCAGAAATTTATTTAGTCTGTAGTTTAACCAGGAGAGGTTATTTGTGGTTATTCCACAGCAGATTAAAAAAAAGTAAAGATGTGAGTTCATTCCACCCTGGTAAGGGATATATCATTTGATGTGTGATGCCATCTTCCACTGGGACTGAGTTTCTATTAACAGAATTATGGCTTGCTCAAGTTTGACAATGAAAAAATTTAGATTGTATGGTAATAAAATACTGTATTTTCTACAAAATTAATAGAAATAGTTGTTTTTTGCTGGGGTTCAGTCAGGGTAGATCCCAGAAATACAATTTCAAAAATATGTATTTTTTAAAATTATTTGCCAACGTTTCGGCTTACATTGTAAGCCATCTTTAGGGCTGATGAAATACAATATCATAAGCATAAAAAAATAAAAAGATTTACATTATTATTACATAGAATTGCCATAACTATGTAATGTAATGTGATATCAAAAGTATATATGTAGAAAAATTCAAAATAAAAAAAACAAACTACAAAAAAATATAATTCACAAAACCTACCTTTCATGAAGGCCACAGGGGACGTCATGTCACCAGGATCCCATATCCATGACTGAAACGTGGGTGGTGGAAGGATGGGGGGAGGGGTGAGAGATGATACAAAGGGTGAACGACATGCATCATATGGGACAATGCCAGGAAAAAAGGTAGGACATTTTTGCGGATAAGTAGCTTTAAGGAACTAGGAGAAATGTTTACAGGTTTATTGCAATTTTTGTTTTATGTCAGAAGTTGAAGAAATTTGTTTTTTGTCAGTTCTGTTGGTAACTGGATTGTGTTGTAAGTTAATGTGAATGGTTTAGATAAAAGGCGTTTATGTTCATAGGGTTCAGTGGAAAGAATGGTTATGTTATCGAAGTCAAATGTGTGTCTTTCATGAATGACGTGTATTGTCTGGAGAGTTTTTTTTATTAGTTTTTCTTTATGTCATTTTTATGCTTGTTGATTTTACAGGAAATATGATTTTTAGTTGCCCAATGTTAGAACCATGGCAATTAGGAGTAGAACAAGGAATTTTATAAACAACATTGGTTCTCTTAGAAAGGGGAATGGGGGTCTTTAAGGATGGTGTAAATGGATTTTAGTTTGTTGTTAGTGGAAAAAGCAAGCTTAAGGTTAGGAAAAGTTTTTCTAAGGGATTTCTTAATATTTTCAGAAAGTTTTGGAATATATGGGAGAGAACAGAAAATGGGTCATTATATTGGGGGAGAGGCATAGTTTGGAAAGTGGGAAAAATAATTCCACAAGTTTTTTTAAAAATAAATAAATCTTTATTTATTTCATTCTGTTACTTAAAATCTTGTAATTTTATGACGAATACAATAATAAATAATACATTTTCCACGTTTCTTTAAAGTTAGACGTTGAAATAAATGATTATAATTATACGGTATAGCCATAACTGGCCTGGAAATTTGAGTAATGGAGAGCTCAGCCATCTTAGTTACATTCGTAAATCACATGCTGCATAATCTAAGAAGACTACCACTTTCAATAAATATCGATATAAATGAAAGGAAAAGACGAAATTTAATGTGAATGGAAAAAAAAAACAGTGAGGGTAACTGGTATGGCTACTGAGCTATGCTGATGACTGAATAAATAAGTAAATACTATAATATAAAATAAATATTTACATTGTAATATAGAAACTTATTAATATTTTCGTTTTTTTTTTTTACTGAAAAATAAAAGTTTTAGCTTAATAGAATATCATTTACATATTTATTAAGAATGATTTATATTAATTAATGAATAGTGTAAATCTGTTGAAATCACAGTACTTATAGATAATATGAAAGGGAGTTACAAGCATATATATAAACGCAAATATTATATATATTTATGTTATTTTGTGTATATAATAATTTGAATGGACAGTATTTTTTTGTTTCTTTAATGTAGAACTTATTAGTTTTACAGTAAATAAGTTA
>KZ808074.1:129011-139601 GCA_000696205.2 Oncopeltus fasciatus | reverse complement strand
TTCGGCGAGCTCTTGCTTATAAAAATAAAAATATATTTATTCTAATTAATTTAATACTATTTAATCGTTTTCAGAAATTAAATGTTGAGGATATTGTATTATTTAATTACTGTGCTTTTCAAGTCAATAAGCTTGTGAATTTATTAAGTTTAATACATTTATGTATAGAAAACTTATTTATTTTACTTCATTAAATCTGTGATCTTGGTTGACTAAGAAAGTAAAGGCTACATTTTGAGTTAACATGAATTTCCTTTATAATGAAAAAAGCTTTACACGAATGAGAGAAAAACAAGACAGAAAAAGTAATATTGTACAACAGCTTATTATTTAAAAAAAAAAAAAAATCTTAATATGTTTTAAACCAAGTAAGTTTCAAAAGGCTTCATTTAAAATGATTAAATAATTGGCTGTGAACCACTTACACATTGTTTTTTTCTGTCCAATCTTGATAGTTGAATTTATAAAAATCGAAATATGTGGCCTATTCTCATTATTTTCAGCTAATTTCAAAGACTTTGTGAGCCCAAAATATAATTATTCGTATATCTGACTGTTGTTAAGTGATTATGAACTGCCTTTTCATATAAAACTCTGACTTAACCTATACAGTTAGTTTGTTATTGTTTCTCAAAATGTAACGTTATTACACATTATTACGTGTTATTTCAATTCTGCTTGTATTAAAGTCGAATAAACCCTTAATTCAGAATGTTAATCTATTACAATTTACTTGACTTTATACGATAGGAAGCCATGGATCGTATGTAATTATTATTTCTGTAAGACATCGTTTTGAGAAAAGAGATCAACAAGCTGGAGAAACAATTCTTCTTCTCAAGACTTCTGAGTAAAGACTGTCAGTTCAAAGCGGTATCGGCTGAAAAGAACGAAGAAGACTACATCAGAGAATCGTTTACCAGAGGTCCAACATCATCTCCTGTCAGAGAACGACTTCTAAAAAATTCTACGTTAACCTTATCTGACGCTTACGAACAGGCGAGGTCACTCGAATTAGCACAAAAACAGAGTCGTACTTATCATACTCGAGCGTAAATGCGACCAACAACAAGGGCGTACGACAATTGAAGCAAGATCGGAAATAATAAAATAATCTAAGACTGTTTCGAAACCAAATTCTCATCAGTCTACGGAAACTTCGAGGGCGAATTTTCCCGCGGCGATCGCGAGGATCAACAGCAAATGTTACTTTTGTGGAAACAGAAGACACCCTCGAACAAAATATCTGACCAGAGAAGTAATTTGTAGAGGATGCGATAAGAAGGGCCATTTTTTGAAGGTATGTCCATCCTCTAAACTAAATAAATCTCATAAGTCTAAAATGTGCAAAGAATCGAATACTAGGATATCTAGCAATATTACGTCTAATAACTCAGCAAACCATTCTAATCTATCTAAAGCAACTGTATCTGCTACCATAAACAGTTATGAAATTAACGGTCTGAACGATACTGGGAGTACTGGAAGTTTCATAAGTGAACGCTTAGTTGATGTTCTAAAACATCTAGTACCACCCTCTAAAGGCTAAGTCCTAATGGCTTCGACATCTCTCAGCTCCCAGATTCGTGGACATTGTAAAGTAGACATGCATTTACTTGGCCATAATTTACAAGAACGTAAAACTCGACGTTCTATCGGGCCCATGTTCGGACGTAATCATTGGACACGATCTTCTGCGCCATCACACTTCTGTGGAATTAGCGTCCCGAGGGGAGCGATCACCTTTAGTCATTTGTGAAGTCGCGGCAGCTAATTTCGATCCAATATCCTCGTTTTCTAATCTCACACCAAAATCTAGACGACAATCCGTTTCAGACACGGAAATCATCTAAAAGTAAATCAATCATTTACTCAAGAAAAATATAATTACCCCAAGTGTTTCCCCATAGCGGGCTCAGGTCTTCGTTTTGTATAATGAGAATAAAAAGAGACGTATGTGCATCGATTATTCCCGAACCATAAATCGTTTCACTGAGCTGGATGCATACCCATTCGCAATAGTCGATGACGTAGTTAACCAAATTGCAAACTTAAAGTGGTACTCAAAAATCGATCGCCAATCGGCTTATCATCAAATTCCGATGAGAGAGGATGAAGATTACAGTTTTTGAAGCTTGCAGACGATTGTGGGAATTTACTAGAATTCCTTTCGGATTTACCAATGGAGCAGCTTTTCAACACACCAAATAATCCGATAAAAAAAAAATTAAATGGTACTTTCGCACTTCTAGACGATGTTACGATTAGAAGATCTTCCAAGGAAGAACACGATAATATCCTAAACAACTTCATGCAGGCTAAATAAAAAATATAACCTAACGATAAATAAAGATAAAAGCACTTTTATCTTAAGAACAGTTAACATTTTCGGTTATTTGGTATCTTTCAAAACTATCAAGCCTGATCCTAAACGTCTAAGGCCGTTGCTAGAACTGCCCCTCCCTAAAGACAAACCTGGTCTTCGGCGAGCTCTTGGCGTGTTCGCTCACTATTCTCTTTTTATATACAGGTTCTCTGATAAAATTAAGCCTTTGATTGATTGTTAACTGCCATTTTCGGAAGAAAATCAACTACTTTTTGATCAACTGAAATTGGACGTCGTAAATGCTGTGCTTTCTTCTGTTAATCCACACACTCCTTTTACTGTAGAAACGGACGCCTCTGGCGGAGCGAACATTGACGAAATCCGAAAGTAAACATTCTTCTATTGAAAAAGAAGCCTACGCCATCGTGGAAGCGTTTAAAAATGGCGCTGATGTCTTCTCGGAAATCATTTTCGTCTTATCACGGACCAAAAATCTGTCGCGTTTATGTTCGACTCAAATATCATGGGGAAAATAAAAAATGAAAAAATTTTGAGATGGAGGCTCGAACTTTCATGTTTTAAATACGACATTATCTATCGACCAGGACCGGAAAACGCCTCTTGGAGATACATGAGAGCCTATATCATCCCAGAATAACCAGACATTATCATTAGGTGCGTGTTAAGAATCTACCTTTTTCTTTAGAAGATATACGGCGAGTAGTCTCAGGATGTCAAATTTGTGTACGACTAAAACCTAGATTTTGGAGGAACTTTGATAAAAGCGATGTCACCATTTGAACGCCTGAACGTAGATTTCAGAGGACCGCTTCCTTCTAATACAAGGAATAGGTACTTGCTAACTATTGTCGGCGAATATTCTCGATTCCCATTTGCTTTTCCATGGTCGGATATGAGCACCGCTACCATTATCAAATGTTTTGAAGCATTATTTACTACCTTCGGAGCGCCTTGTTATATTCATACCGATCAAGGAACTAGTATTGTATCTAGAGAACTGAGGAAATATCTAACATCTTTCTGTATAGCTACTAATACAACGGTATAATTTGGGACACAGATCAACTAGCATTGAAATCGGAAAACCTTGAAATTTCACAGTGGGAAGAAGTTCCTAAAAGTGCAATACACTCCATAAGATCTTTACTGTCTAGGCTACCAACGAAAATCTTTTCTTTTTTTTTCAAACATACGCGGCGAACTGGAAGAGGATATTCAACTCCTACCTGGCTAGCCTCCCCCGGTCCCGTTTTTCTCTAAAGACACAAACGACAGTCAAAATATGAGCCCAAAGTAGACGAGGTGACAGTAGTCGAGAGTGACCCTGAATACGCCGTATATTGTTCGACTGCCGGCGAGGAGACACGGGTATCTACTCGACATCTACCATGGTAGCACCTATCGGAGGACCACCAGCTGGCCATGAGGAAGATGCCGAAATCGAAGATCTACCGGACCTACAGCGGGTGTGCGATAAAGGTGAAATGCCTATAGAACAAGTCCCAAACAACCAACGATCCAGCCTACCGGAGGAACTCTAGCACTCGGAGGCTACCTTCTAAATATCAAGATCACCAACTTTTCTCAACAGGCGGTGAATGTCATATAAAACATATGACTTTACCTATACAGTTAGTTTATTATTGTTCTTCTTAAAAACGTATGACTTAACCTATACAGTTAGTTTGTTATCATTCCTTAAAATGTAACGCGTTATTTCAATTGTTCTTGTATTGAAAAGTCAAATAAAGCCAGAATGTTAATCTATGCCTATACTACAGATGTATTTTTTCTATCTTTAATTTGTGTCCCATTGATAGTATTATTTTTTTAATAATTTCAATAAATTATTAAATGAGAATTAAGATAATCTTTTTTTGATGAATGACTTATAAGATAAATACAATTCTGTCAGTTCTTCTATTAATAAGAAAATAAAAATATCAAGGAGCCAGAGGAAGATTAGGTAAAAATTAAATCCTAAAAAAAGAACTATAGTACATCAGTTCCATCCAAATCTACCTACCATTTAAGGAAAATAAGTCAACGTAGATTATAGAAAGTGAAATTAAAAAGGACATCACTGTGAAATTGAAATTCTTATAATTCTCAAATTTCAGGTTTTTAGATAGGGCAGTTACACTTTGCATTATAGTTTCATAATTTTAAAGGTGTTTTCAAGTAAACTTAATTAGCATGTGAACATAAACGTTAAGTAACCATTTAGTTAAATTGAACCAATTCATTGAAATGAACTATCAATAAAAGAATGGTGGTAGACTAAAATTAACTACTTTGATATAGGGGGTAGGTTACATTAGTTAGGTTATATATTGATGTGCAGATGTACAAGGTTTAGCTGCTAACTATTAGCTTTATAGTCTTGGTAAGTTAACTGAAATTTCACTATAATAATAAAAAATTGTTCAGATTAATTATATATGATATTATTTAGATGTTGCATAATAGTTTATTGATTATAATATGTCACAGTATTTAGACTTACTTTTTATTATACTTTATTATTAAGAACTGCTATTTAAGTTATTTATATTCATGATAATCTATCTTTGGGAAAACCTAGTGTATCCGACGCATATAACTTACTACGTCACTAAGAAGTGTTAAAATGCCGCAACAAAGCATTTTCCCCCCTTCATTGTGCTTTACGTAGAAAATAAAAATAATTAATTATATATTTAAAAAGAATTAACAGCATAAAAATCCAATAGTGATTTTCCCCCATTAAAAAACTTACAAGCAGGTAAGAGGAGTTTGGATTAATTTGTTTGTGGGAAATTGGCTGAAATATTCAAGGGTATTTTTTTTAAAAAATTAGCATTATTCAAAGAAATATTTTTATTATTAAATCTTTGATATGAAATACGATTGATACTTAAGGTATAGCACATTTTATTTATTGTCATTATCCATCACCTAGCCTATAGCTTTATTCCACGCTGATTCCTTTAGATAGCTGTCAAAGATATCTCAGACCGCAATTTCCACTTCCGTAAAATAATCAAATATTTTCCCTTGAAGGAAATGAGGAATGGATCGAAAAGAGTAGTAATCTAATGGTGCACGATCTTTTCTTTGGCTCGTCGGGAGTGTGAGATGGGCATTATTTATTTTTATTTTTATTTTTTTTTTTTGGAAAACTACGTGACGAAACACACATAGACAAATATAAATATTACAACCTGATTGCCTATAATTCTCTAGCACCTAGATGTTACGGCCTTCCCAAAATACACAAACCAGATAATCCCCTTCGCCCCATTGTCTCCAATATTAACTCTCCCGCATCTAAGCTCAGCAACTTTTTGCTTCCATCCTTACAAATTCTGAGCCGACAAAACCATTATGACATTAAAAACTCGTTTGATCTGAAAACACAGCTGGAATATTTAATTATACCTAAAAGATACATTCTTTGCTCCTTAGACGCCGAATCCCTCTTCACTAATATTCCTATAGACAAAGCCCTCCAAATAATTGATAAACATTGGAATACAATCCGAGACCATACTACACTATCCCGGTTGGCTTATTATAAGTCCCTTTCCCTTTGTTGTACTTCCGGCTATCTCCTATACCAAGGTAAATACTACAACCAGATTAACGGTCTGGCTATGGGATATAATCTTGCTCCCGACATTTCAAACATCACCTTTAACGACCTCCTAGACTCTATCCTTCTCCCCTTACACAACGACATTTTCTTCTTTAAAAAATATGTTGACGACCTCTTTCTCATCCTCAAACCCGAAAAAATCCCCCAGATTCTTACTGCATTTAATTCATACCACCCTCGTCTGAAATTTACCATTGAAATGGAATCTGATTATCAACTTCCCTTCCTTGACACCCTTATTATCCGGAACACCAATGGCTCTATCTCCACTGATTGGTATACCAAGCACACATACTCAGGTCGTCTCCTCCATTTTAACTCAGCTCACCCTCATCATCAAAAAATTAATGTGGCCAAAAACCTCATCTACAGATCACTCACACTCTCTGACTAGATTTTCTACAGAAAAAATATTAAACCTGTTACAATCCTCCTGTCCAATGGTTTTCCTACTCACACCATTAAAAAATTTGTTAAAGAATTTTTTATTTCCACTTCTCCAACTATCCTCCTCCCCCAAAATAATGACCTCGTATTCCGTTCTCTTCCTTATATTCCAAAACTTTCTGAAAATATTAAGAAATCTCTCATAAAAACTTTTCCTAACCTTAAGCTTTCCTTTTCCACCAACAACAAATTAAAATCTATTTACTCCATCCTCAAAGACCCCATCCCCCTTCCTAACAGAACTAATGTCGTCTACAAAATTCCCTGTTCCACATCAAATTGCCAAGGTTCTTACATTGGACAAAAAAAAAATTTCCCGCATAATCAATAACCATAAAAATGACATAAAGAATAAACTAATAAAAACTGCCCTCACTAAACATGTTTTTCATGAAGCACACATTTGACTTCGAGGGCATAACCATTCTTTCCACTGAACCCTATCAACACAAACGTCTTTTGTCTGAAACCGTTCACATCAACTTACAACACTATCCAGTTAACGACAGAACGGACATAGAACAAATTTCCTCAACTTATTCTAACATTTTCGACATTCTAAAAACCATCAGCCCTCAATCTCAATAAACCTATAAAACATTCCCAGTTCCAAAGTTACCTATTCCCAATAATACCCTTCCTTTTTTCCTTTGTCCTTTTTATTGCCCTCTCTTGAAACAGACCGCTTTCCCTTTGTACCTTCCGCCTTTTAACTCCTTCCCCCTCTTTTCTACCACCCACGGGTGTAAAAGGAAAATTTATACTTTAGTCATGGAAATGTGAACTTAGGGACAGGACGTCCTCTCTCATCTTCATGATAGGTAGGTGTGGCAAATTACTGTTTTAATGTTATTCAATTATTTTTCAATAAGTTGTTGTTTGCATGTTTTTTCAAATATTTTTTCAAAATCTTTTTAAACTCTCTTACATAGCTTTCTCATTCATACTCTTGATATCACATTATATTATTGACAATTATTATTGTATTCTCATGACATTGTATTTCTACAGCCCTGAAGATGGCTTACAATGTAAGCCGAAACGCCGGCAGATAATCCTTTATTAAAAAAATACATTTTTTAAATTTGTGTTTTTTGGATCTACCTTGACCGAATCCTAACTAAAATCGTCTAAAGGGATTATTAGGTATCTAAAAGTAGTATTAAACATTTACAGTCCTTTGAAGGGAGTGACGAGTTGAGCTGAATCCTCATAGCTATATTCTTTTACATTTTATAAAAATGATTTTTAAAATGCTTTATAAGGTTAAGAAATTACTCGTATTGTTTTAATATATTCTTCGTCATAACACTTATAATACGAAGAAATGCACGTTTTCTCAATTTGATCTTCCTTAATTTAATTTATGCATTCGCGAATTAAAGAAAATTTCCAATTCCACATATTTTTTTTATGATGTTTTAACAATTCTTTTATTAAATCTAGTTATACCATGAAATGCCGAAGGCATACACATTGAATTAAAGCTTAATGGGGATTTTCATGACATTATTCTCAAACTTAAGACTCTAGTGACAAGTCTAAGATGATTTTAGTTGGGGTTCGGTCAAGGTGGATCCAAAAAACACAAATTTAAAAAATGTATTTTTTTTTAATAAAGGATTATCTGCCAATGTTTCGGCTTACATTGCAAGCCATCTTCAGGGCTATCATGAAGATGAGAGAGGACGTCCTGTCCCTAAGTTCACATTTCCATGACTAGGATCATCTCTTTAGAGAATAAGGAGTGGCGGGGGGAGGGGGGTGATAAAGCATCCTCAGTGACAAGGCTAGAGTGTGTGAGATTAAAGCCCCGCTGACGCCCGGGGTGTTGGAAGTAAGTGAAGGCTGTGTACTCTGTCGAGGGTTGCATTGCGAGGGGTGTCTGGAGTGGTCCCCGTCTATCTCGTATCTCGCAGCCAGATGTGGGCTTTAGCGCNATACTTTTTTTTAATTTGTGTTTTTTTGGATCTACCTCGACCGAACCCCAACTAAAATCATCTTAGAATAATATCTACGGTCAACAAACTCTCTAGTGACAAGTATTTTTCAACTGCCTTGAAGACAGACAAGTGGAAAGAGATTTATGAATATTGACATGCACTTTTTTTTTCTTTTTCTTTTGCTTAATACCTTAAGTTAAAAATAATAACACTTTGTAATTTGATTACAATGAATAGTGAAAATGACGTTGAATGACAATCACATGAAGAGAGAAAGTGACCAATGGCATCTCACTCAAAAAACGCACTCCTAGTAGAAATAGTTTCCCTGGACATTTTTTATTCATTCAAAAACTATTTTGACGTATTGACGCCATAGATTAAGTATATTTTAACTTCTATAAGTACATTCACATTCCGAACTCTAGCTAAAAAAATATTTTCCACAAAAAATCGGCAAATGAATTAGGATCATTTGTAGTTGAAACTGATGATATTAATATCAACGGTCAAAAAACTCCTTTTAAATTGTATATTGTAGCTCACTGCTCAATAAAACATAAACTGACTAGAAAGGTTATACCTCTGTTTCCTACAGTTGACACGTGCAGCTTGGAATTATTGGAATATAGCATGAAAAATGTCAGCTGACGCTGAATTATTATTAAAAAATACTTTAGAGAAGGTATATTTAGGCCATTTTAAATCATCTGAAAACTTTTTTTTTACTATTGCAAGTTTCTTTGTAGCTTTCTTACTGTTTTCGTCGTTTTATGGATCTAAAGATTATAACCATTTATGATTTTTGTAACCAATCAAAATTTTAAAGACCTGCTGGATTACTATTTTAGTGTAAATTGAATTTATGTTGCATAAATAATTCTTATAGTTTTTTTTTTTTTTTTTTTTTTTATACCCATATAAATTTTTAGCTCATAATCTGTTAATACTGTTATTCATTGAATAGTTTCGAAGAGTCTGTACTCTTTCCTGCTCCAACTAGTTCTGGGTAAAGAGTATTAGGGTGGAAATGTAATCTAATATTCTTTTGTTAATCACAAGTCAGCTTCACCATATCTGACGAATCATAAATTAATTATGAGTAATTTTATCAATAATTTTTCCTATGAACTATAAATCTTAACTGATTTGTAGCTGGCAAAAAAAAAGTGTGGTTTACTCAGCAGTTTCCATATTAACTTTGATTTAACCAATATCATGATATATTGTTTGAATATTACATATTGTTATATGAATATAAACTTAATTGTTTTATTTACACACACACACATTATGACAATTTAAATATGAAAGGGGAAGGGGGGACTAAGGAAAAAATACAGTTTTAAATACCAAAAGAAAAAAAATACAACATTTAAGGTATAAAATTTAAATTTTCTAGTATAAATATTCTATGAATTATGAAAAAGCATGTGGAAAACATTTAAGAATCTAACTTTAATTATTGGGCAGGGTATTAATTATTAAGGTACCTTAATTTGGTATTAAGGCTTTCTAATACTAACCTTAGTAAATTCATTTTTTGCTGAAGTAGAGAAGGGGGTGACGACAGAGTGAAATAGTTTTTCATCATAATAATTTGACTTCATTATAGGGGTTACTAAATTTCTTATAGCACAAAATAAATGTAAAATATAATTTTTCTAATATTTATGAACTGTAACACTTACATTTATGCATATATATATTAAGGTTGATATTTATGAATTTAATTACAACAGTTCAGCCCTTTCCTAGCCGGTTTACAACCAGTCTTAGTGATATTACCTACCCTTCTTGTTCATGATCTTCAGCTTGTAATATCAAATTATTTATGTCAATATTTAATTAAATTTTGGGAAACTGTTAAGCTTATGCCGCTAATAATAATGATGATCAGATTAATTCTTAAAAAGTTTCAGATCTGGGTGTGTATCCTTATTTTTATTTTTTTATTTGTTTTATATATGTGTTTTTTTGAAGATCAAAAAACACAAATATATAACTAATAAATTTACCTATTTTAGAATAAATTATGCAAACAACAGAACAAATTATAATTCACAGAATTAACTTTAAAAAAAAAAAAAATTAAAGTTTCACATCTTTGAGTTATTCTAGTATCAGCAGAAAATTAAAAAATTGATTAAATCAAATTTTTGCTGAAAGACTCGATAATCAAAAGTTATTATATATTATGTTATTTTAATGAAAAT
>KZ808074.1:112876-128572 GCA_000696205.2 Oncopeltus fasciatus | reverse complement strand
TGTATTCTCATGACATTGTATTTCTACAGCCCTGAAGATGGCTTACAATGTAAGCCGAAACGTTGGCAGATAATCCTTCATAAAAAAAATACATTTTTTATTTGTGTTTTTTTGGATCTACCTCGACCGAACCCCAACTAAAATCATCTTAGAATAATATCTACGGTCAACAAACTCTCTCTTTTAATAATAATATTTCAATTGTTTAGAAAGGGGAGGTATTTATAAACAGGTACTGAAACTAAATTTGTTTCTCTGCAGAATATACTGCTATTAATTATAGCTTAGCACTTTAAGGAATCATGGTCCCATTATCAGAGCTAAGAGCACTGAGAAAAACCTATTTTCTCAAAGTTTGGCAGCTTACTCTGCCAGTAAGGAGAGGTGGAACGAACATTGGTTTTTCTCAGTGGGCTTAGCTCAGATGATGAGATCTTGGGTCCTGAAAGTGCTAAGCAATAATTAATAAAAATTATTTTGTGCAGAGAAACAAACTTTGTTTTAGTACCTGTTTAAATATTTTAATTTTTTTCCAATAATTCAGTATGGTGGTTAAAATTTAAGTGCTATCAGAATATGTTTTTTGACCTGTTTTGGTAAATTGAATTTAGCCTGATATTGCAACAAGAATATATTATTTATATCTTTGAATGCTTTATTTTTGTTCTAGGAAAAATCTTTAACAGAGCTGTTGGCAAAGATTAAATCTTTGAGTAGCAGAGATTTTATTAACATAGCTGACTCTTATGTTTCATCCTCAAAGGTTGTAAATGATTTAATTACTAAGAATAAGAAACTCAAATATCGTATTGGAATTTTAAGAAATGTAAGTATGAGCTAGATGCATGATATTTTAGGTAGGTTGGTAGATATTTCTGTAAAATGTTTTACAGGCCACACTGAGTGATAAATTACTGTTAAATTAAAAAAATAAAACTAAATAAATTAACACTCGGTGTATAATTTCCAGTGAAAATTGTAACAAAAAGTCTCCAGGCCCGCTACATATTCAACTGTGACCAGTTTGATGACAAATCAATGCTTTATATTCTCTTCTATTCTTGAAGAGAGCTAACAATAAACTCTCTGATATCGAATTCAGGGAATATAATGAATTCAAATGTTACTTGAGATGCAAATTTTCTATGATGATTTGATGAGACAGTTGTGCTTTTATGATAAGCTTGTATATCTTAAAATTGCTAAGCTCTTTAAAATAAAATTTTCTTTTGAGTAAGTAGCTTTAATTTTTAATAGCTTATTAAATTATATTTTTTGCTCTACTTATTGATTATTTAAGGTTTATATTTCATTTTAGTCATTCCCATAATAGTATTTTGAGATATAAATTGCATTAACATTAATGCTTTAGTAAGGTAAACTTTGCAGAAGCAGAAAATATTGATTTCTTGCTCAGTTAACGATGGGTCGTGTTTACATTTCTTATTTGCTATGTTTACATTAATATTACACCTGAAGGATGAATTGTTGATCATTAAAATATTTGATTATATATAATACTTTTGATTTAAAATATCATTATAATTATAATTATAATTTGGTTTAAAATATAATTGTAAAAAAAAGAGATATATTCTTCTTTTTTTTCTAATGTAAGGCTAATTATTAAAGATTAAATAACGATATAATATTGTTTTGTTTAAGGCCATTGAAGAACAAAAAATGACTGGTAAAAGGAAACTCTCTACTCGAGAGATAGATAGTTCTTCTTGCAGTGGTTTACAAGAAATATTGACTGATGTTTGCTCATCTGGTTTGTGTTCTGCATTTCCTGACATTGATGTCCATCAAATTGTTCAAGTTGCTGGAAATCCAAAGTTTGGTGACTATCAATTTAATGCCGCCCTTCAGCTCGTGAAAATATTAAAATCCAAAGGTAAATTTTGAGCTACTATTTGAATGTATTTTACTTTTGCCCACGCACAACATTCATGTAAAAGTAGTTTCGTACAAATTTCTGCTTTTTGTATGTGTAAATATGCACACACAGACACGCGCGTGCGCGGTCATCCATGTGTAGACTCACTCAATCATCTGTGATATAGTTAAAATATGATTTAGTTCCTAATATTTTTTTTGTAGGGGTAAAGGTGAACTTTACAATTTGAAACTAATCATTAATTAGTTTGCTTCAATTAGTTGTTTTCTTTTAATAGATAAACCATTCTATTTTACTTGTTCTTAATATTTCTTATGGTCATAATTTTTTTTTTTTTTTTTTTTTTTTTTTTTGGTTTAAATTTTTTTTTTTTTTTTTTTTTTTTTTTTTGGGTGAAACATATTTTTATCTGTTCATTCAATATTTGGTGGAATGAATCCCAATTACGCTTAACATAAAACTCTATGATAAGAAAGGAAAGTACACTGATTATTTAAAAAAAAAAAAAAAAAAAAAAAAAAGAAGAGAAGTTTTTATGTATTTGATAGGTTTTAAGGCCCCTGGAAAGGAATAGGAAATAGTCTTTTGATGTGTATGTGTGTGCACATTCATGTATGTGCATGTGTTTTGTCACTTTGGGAGCTTGAAATTGAAAGAATGGATATATAAATAAAATACTTAATAATAAATAAATGTATAAGTGAAAGAACAGTGTTTAAATAAAATACTGTACTTCAAATGAATGTGCAAATGAAAGAATAGTTATATAAATAAATTAAATAGATAATTTTACATTAGGCTGTTCCCATAAACTAATTAGATTTTCCACATTTTTGATTTAATTAAAATGTTAATTACTCTTTCATCAGAATAATTATTGCAATAATATTATCAACATATCAAAAAATAGATAGGGGAAGTGGGAAGGTAGATCCAAGACTAGTAGAATACATTCAGTAAATCTCTATCAAAAGTTTAAAAATTGCAATATAAATTAATCTTTCAATTACTGATCCATTAAAGATTATTACTCATATGGAGCAGTGTGACTGTAATTACCACCTCGCTACCTTCTTATCTTGTGATTTTTGAGTATTCGGGCAATCTTCTCTGTTGTCTACTCAAAAATCACAAGATAAGAACAACGTTCAGCACGGACAGAAAAATAGCAGATATCCTTCCGAAACCTAAGGATAAGCTTGGACTTCAGACTCCAGGAATTTATAAGATTCCCTGCTGCTACGGAACTTCTTACATCGGTGAAACCGGAAGGACGATAGACACACACCTCAAAGAACACATCGCAGACATCAAACACAGACACACAGAGAGGTCAGCTCTAGCAGAACCCTTCGCCAACACCAGCCACCACATCAAATTCTAAGACGCTTCAGTATTGGCTCGGGAAAGCAACTACTATCGACGGACCATCAGAGAAGCCATCGAAATAACGAATAATTCGAAAAATATCAACAAGGAAGACAGATACAGACTCAGCAAGAACTGGAAACTAGCGCTAATCGACAAGAGGATCCAGCCAATCAGTGACCAGCTACCTGACTACTCCAGAGACCAGCCGCCAGAAGACAGTATCAACCAATGGGAAGGCAGGCTTCGCCCAAGGACCGAACCGCGCCGAGTATAAATACCACCTGAATTTAAAAACAGCTCTCATTCTTCATTCAGCCCTTAAGAAGCCATCGCAGGATGTGCCAAAGCTCGGCAACTATCATCAACTTGACACGGTCCAACCCGGAAGAAGAAACTGTAAATACATCTGACGACCGTCGAAGCCTACGTGAACATATCTTTTGACATCCATATTTTGACCTCAATTCCTCTTTTGTAATGAATTACCTTTTACAATGACTTATTATTTCCCTTCAATAATTCTGGGAGCTTAAATAGTCTCCTCAAAATAAGTCCCCTGTCAGTGCCAAAGATATAGCCTGCAACCTATTTTGTTCTTCTCTGCATGTCAGAAACTGCTAGCCTATTTTATGCCTTTCCTCTTTGCCTCTTTGTATTATTTTGTTTTTAAGGATAATTCTGTCAAATTAAGCCAATCCTATTCATGGGGCCCTATCCCACTCCCTTTCTCAGTTTTGGACTGATGAGTTAAAAAAATTGAATTTATGAAAAATTTTAAGGGTACAGAGTGACAGCTTCCCCCCCCCCCCCTTTTTTTTCTATTCATCCTTAATATATTTTTTTTCTGCACCATGGTAGCTTTGATAAATTTGAACATTCTTTGATATTAGTACTCAAACATCTTAAGGTTTTTCTTATTATTAGATATTAATAATATTTTACATTCCCAACAGAAATTTCGAACTCTTATTTCTGATAATTCTCTTTCTTATGTTTCTAATTATTATTTCTTTGATTATTACCTTTTATTATTTTGTTCAATAATGATTAAAAGATTTACACTTATTGTCATTCTATGAACACTCTCATTTCTGATAAGCTTTATGTTTATTAAATTTCTTTCTCCCATTTACTTGTTCGGTCTAGTAGTAGAGTACAGTCACATGGTTTTTGTGTGTGAAGTCTGGGAGAAAGGCTACTCCCTATTCCATGCAAATGAAGAGTTTCTAATCTCAACTCTGATGTTGGCTAAAACTGGAGTCACTCATAAAAAAGACCATAATTCCAATTAAGGGAACCCAATAACTATCACTTACAGGGAAAAGGCAAATTTTTCACTCTCTGCTCACATAAGTTAAACATGCCACTTCCCTTTTATTTTTGGCCAATCATTACCCTTAAACATTTTGAGTGAGTGGGGAAAAGTAACCCTTGACTGGGCTTTGGAAGAATTAAGAAAAAACACAGTAAAAAAAAAAAAAAAAAAAGAAGCACTTCTCCAATGCAAACTGACCAATGATACTAATGTTCAAAAATTTAGAGTTTACATATACTTTAGCCTCTATATATTCAATCACCCTTGAAGCTTCCAGACAATATTAAATTAATTTTTTTGATTGCATTAGATATTTAGGCCTTTATCCAGGTAAGAGGCTTACTTTCACCCATCACTTTAATATTACATGATAAAACAACTAAAGTAAGCTTTAAAATGTTTCCCTATTTTTATAACAATTCTCAGTTGTCAACTAATAACAAATAACTGTTTTATATACTTTATATAAAGCTTATGTTAGGCTTGTCCAGTTTGGAGTTTTACTCGTAAAAGCAATATAAAAAATTACAGACTACTCAAACTAAATGTTTAAGTATAGCATAGCTACAAATAGCACAATTTTCATGAAAATAACAACTTGGCAAAGTACCACAAATGCACCCTCCTTACAAAAGTACATATATTCCACTGCAAGTAAATTATTTAGTTATTGTAAACACCCTGTTACAGAAAACAGGAAACTAAAGTAAGTCATCACTAAGAAAATACACCCAAGTGCCTTCTGTTCTGTTCTTCTGTGATTCTGATATTTGTTTAGCTGTAGTGAATCTAATTTAAATTACTTACTTCAGGCTCTCTTAATCACATGCATAAATATTTTAAAAAATTGAGAAAAAAAAAACTGGTAATTTAAGTCCCATCATATTTAATTTTATGTTTCAAAATTTACTTTGAATTTCATAATATTTAATAATAATATTTTTCAGGACAAAGTATGCCACCTGCTCAAGTTGCTCAAAAGATAGTTGAAAAATTGCCTACTTGCCCTCTTATAGAAAGAGTTGAAGTAGCTCCAGCTGGGTTTATTAATATATTTTTGAAAAAAGAATTTTGTCAAGAAATAATTACGAATCAAATAAGGAATGGAATCAAACCACCACCAGTAGAAAAACGGCTACGAGTGGTAGTTGATTTTTCCTCTCCTAACATTGCAAAGGAAATGCATGTTGGTCATTTAAGGTGCATTCTTTGTTTTAATAATTTATTTATTTATTAATAACTATTAATGTAAGACCTTTTATAGAATATAACATTTTCTATAGAATTATCATAAAGCCACTCCTAATAAAAACATAGTAAATATTTTTGTTTTCGAGAAACTTAGAAGTATGCATAATTATTAGAAGATTATGTCAGGATGAAGGATAGTTATTGAAAATAATGAATATTTTCCCTTAAATATGATGATTATTTTTTTTAAATAAATAANAGTATATTTTATTATAATATTGCAATATAAGTGTAGTTTATTTTATTTATTTATAAAATCATATTGAAAATGTTTTTGAAACATGTTACCCATGCAAGAGGTTTGTTTTTCTATCCTGCACGCTGTAGTTTGTAATCATTATTAAAGGCACTGCTTGAATTGCCTCTTAGCAGGGAGAGACTGTCTTCTGTATGCCCAAAATGATACACTTTAAAATTCTCTATTTGATAAAAAGACAGTGACCATTTTTTCTTTGAATATCTGACAATTACAGGTGTATCCTCAATTTATTCTAAGCATTGATCTATACTTAATTAAAGTGCAAAATTATATCTCAAAATTGCCCTTATTCACTACCTTATCTGGATACTACAGTACACACTTGAATCTGACACTGTTAATGAACAACTAAGCCCTAAGACGTGTTGCTAATGGCTATTATGGAGGCAAGGATATAATTTCCAGCCTCCTGGATCTTTCTGTTAAGTTACATTGAAAAACTGTGTATTACCCTTTGTAATTAAACCATTATGATTGTTTAATTTTGAAACTAAAACCAGCTAAGATGGTTCTCTATCCTAATAGTAATTTTACATGATAATTTTATTGCATCAAAAATAATAGTCAGCTTAGACTACAAGTATTTAGGTAAATAATCTAAAAGGTTATTTCCACCACCAATGAATATAGAACTATCATACCTTCTATTATCCGTCTTCATTGGTTTCTGCAATGAAGATGGTCTGCAGAAACCAATGAAGACGGATAATAGAAGGTATGATAGTACAAGTATTTAGTTAGTTTTATAAATATAATTTTTTTGTGGTATTTAATCCCACGTAAATTTTAACAATTTTTAGTGCAAGGGAACATAATAAAAAATCTAACTGTCCCAGCCAGGACTTGAATATGGAATTTACCAATTATGCTACCGGGACCAGTCTGATAAGTTATTAATTCCCTGCACTAAATAAATTGTATTTAGTTAGTATTTCTCTGAGTCCATGTCCTTCCATTTTTTAAAAACTAATATTTAAAAATTTATTTGCAGACAATATACTTTATTTTCTGACTCTCTTGATACCTTGTATCAATATATATCAACATATCTTGTTTCAATCTTATGCTGACCACTGCATGGAGCAATGTATATTGCAGCATTACCAAAAACATTATATAGAAGCAGTTTAGTTTCTTTAAGGCACTTGTGTATTTATGTTAGGAAAAATAACGCTGTATTTAATGCATTTATGAATTATTTTCATTTTTCCTTAGGGCATGTCTATCAGAAGTTTGCCATTATCATCATTGCCCTCTGTATTTTTTTCTCCTTCAAGTTCTTTAAATCTTGCCATGTCTAGTTATTGTTCGATCAAGTACTGCAGTCTCTGATATGGACCTAGCAGCGTGTTTTGAAACTATTAATTAATCATAATAATATTTATTAATTTATCAATTAATTAATATTATTATTAACATTATGAGAATTATCATTATTATTTAATTATATGAATTAAATGACAATGCTTTTAATTATCTAATAAATAATTATGATATGTATTATTAAATAATTGAAGCTCAATGCTTAAATTGTAGGCTCTTTTGTTTTTAGATATTTCTAGCTTTCAAGTTAATTGCTTAATTTATACTTAGTTTTAAGTAATGTGGAAAGTAATAAGTTTACTGTTAAACACCAAAAATAAAATAAAATATTTTAATAGCTTAAAGACTTGTCATCAAGCAGGAGCAAAACTGGAGTCAGGACTTGGTGGAAGACTTGATCTTTGAAATACAAAGAGAAATATACACTTTACAGTTATATATTGCTCTTTGTCTATTTTAATCTACAAACACATATCATTTATTTGTTTTTAACACATTTTGTACTATTATAGAGCTTTCCTATCAATCTCATTTTTTTTATGGAATACATCTTACAGTTAACTGATCATTTTATTTTCCCCAAAATTTTGCTTTCTTTAAGCTCATCATGAACTCTTCCCTTCAATAATTCCATTCAATACTTCACTTATTCTTTGTTTGCCTCAAGGCCTATGCAAGCTTTCTCAGATTTTTATTAAGTGTTCTCTTCTTTGGCCCCTTTCTTATAATATCTTATTTCTCTGATAGATATATTTTTGGATGTAAGTAGAATTCATTTGTATGCTTTAATATGCTTGAAAAAGGATGCGTGTGTGTGTGTGTGGAAGGTAGCTTGAAAGTTATTAGGTTTTGCGTGGATCTTGCTTTGTTTAGTAAAGAGTATAAATGTTCCCAGTGTGAAGGGAGTATGGTTTTAAAGAGAGAGGAAAGACTGTCAGGACAGTTTGAGTGGGAATGTCGTGTTGGAAGGAAATAGTGTCTGAAGTGTTTTTTCATGTGAAAAGGTTTTATTTCATTGATTTCCATCTGCATAAAAATCTATACTTTTTTTTTCTCCCATTTTTAGAATGATTAAACAAAATATCAAGTATAGTTCTAGATATGGGTACTCCTGTTTACTTTTGTTTCTTGGTATATATATATATGGGCATGAATTGTTTATCTAAAAGAATAGTCACTATTTGTTATTGACATTGGTCTAGGAAATAACAGTCATCATAATAATCAAACTTTAACATTCATTGATTTTGAAGTTAGGTTACTTGATGAATGAAATTTATTTATTATTACAATCCTATTTTTTTTAATTTATGATTCCTTTGGTTGTAGTTTCTTCCAAGCATTTTGAATTATATTACATGATACCAAACATTATTTAGTTTACTTGATAAGGTTAATATCTTGTAGACAAAATTTATTTATATTGTAAGGGAAATTCAGTTGTTCATGTTCAAATAATCTAAAACCAATATTTCAATTGGTATTCATTGGTCTACCTATCCACTAAGTCCACAAAGGTTTATTGGTGATGTGTCACTGATTAAAGTTAGATAATTTCTGGAATGTACTGAAATTAAGTTGTTGTATCTTTAAGCTTGATAGATCTGTTGTTTCTCATTTGAGATATTTATTTTAAATATTCTTAAAATAGCATGTGAGAATGGTCGGGGTTTCGGCCAGGATGAAAAAAATATACACCAATTTGGTGTATATTTTTTTCGTCCTGGCCGAAACCCCGACCATTCTCACATGATATTCGAGACGGCCAACTAACCATCAACCAATTCTTAAAATAGGTTGAGTATGCCAGCTTAATAGTTTATTTAGCTCATTCTATTTTTCCTATAAGGCTCTATTCTATTTTCTATCTATAGTTGTCATGAATTTTTTCATCATGCTGTCTGAATTATAAATTTCTAGTACCTTATGTTCTCTTACTGTATAAGGAGAGAATAAGTGTGCAGACCTGAATGTGAACACTCTATCTGACATACAAGCTCCCTAGTTTAAAAAAAACATCCCTCATTAACTTAAAACAAGAACACTATTTTACTTTAATACATCTGTACTGAAAAAAAAAAAAAAGTGTCTATTGATCCAATTCGAATTATTAAAAAAATTCTGCATAGTCTTCCATAAAGCTTTATTCTTCCTTAAAACGTCATTACTTTATCTTTTTTTTTTATTGTTGTCAAACCATATAGTTGATAAAAGTGGCTTCTCTAGACTTTTTGGTGTTTGTAAGTAATATACTATTAATTATAAGTATATTTTACTTCAACTTTGCAGGTCAACTATAATTGGTGAATCTATTTCACGTCTATTGGAATTCTTGGGTCATGATGTTCTACGACTGAATCATGTTGGAGATTGGGGGACACAGTTTGGCATGCTTATAGCTCACTTACAGGTCCTTATTTCCACCATTACTATTTTAAGTTTTACATTTAATGTATTAAAGTAATTTAGAACAATATTTAAAAAAAAAAATTAGAATATTAAGATAGAACTTGGGTAAATTGAGTTGAATACAAGGAACTTTTTATTTTTCTTGTCGTTTGTAGTGTTTGTGAAATGACCTCTCTTAGAAGCGTTTTATGTTTCATAAAATCCATTTTAAATTACTTATCATTGCAATTGTGTCAGAAGTGTATAGGTGTAATCTGTCTTTAATGCTATACATTCAAAATTTATGAATTCAAATTGTACATTTGTTCTGATACAAAGACCATGAAAATTAAAAAAACTACCAGTACATGTATGCTATATAAGTAGTGAATGAAATTTAAAACTATTTGACACTTTTTTTTAGTCTGGCTATTCAGTGGACCAAACTCATTATTATGTATAAGTAGAGAATTTGTTTGTCAAGGTAGATCCCAAAAATATAATTTATTTTTTAAGTGTATTTTTTATTATCTGCCGACATTTCGGCTTACATTGTAAGCCATCTTCAGGGGTTTCATAGAGGCATAGGGGATGTGTTGTCTTCTGAATCAAATGTTCACGACTGAGAGTTGGTGCAGTTTTGTGGTGGTGGTGGTATGGTGTGGGCCTACAAGTCTGGTGAGAGAGGTCTATGAGAAGATCTGGACATTGCAGGAACACCCCAGGTTGTGATTTAAGTTCAAATGGATAGTTTTAAAGTTTAAGTTTTGACCATAGAGATTATTAGTAGAGAATTTGTTGAGGTTTGGTCAAGGTTGATATATATTTTGAGAATATAGTGGCCTCTTAGTATTATCCTCATTTCCATAAGACAGTTGCAAACTCTTATATCTCATTATCAATAAGTAAACATTAGGGAGAGAGTCACAAATTGCATGTTTTAACCCATGGTTGCTAAAATAGTGAAATTCAGGCCGAAAAGTTGACAAAAATAAAACCAAATTGGTTCCCTAACCAATTTTTATTTAAAGTGTATTTGTTATTATCTACTGAAGTTTTGATTTACATTGTAAGCCATCTTCAGGCTATCATAAAGTTGAGAGCGGACGTGTTGTTTCGTGAATCAAATGTTCATGACTGACATGAATATTGTTATGTATATCATTTGCATAAATAATTTTCATAGATTTTTGTCCACATGTCCCCTATTCAAGATCAACTGTGATTTTATCTTATTTTTGCAAGTAAGAAAAGGCTTGGTGGTCTGGTGGTTAGTCCAGGGGTACTGGACTCTTAAGCCAAAGGTTCCTTGTTCAATGCTCATAGTGCACAGTTGTTTTTTTCTTTCTGTGCTTCTATTTGTAAGGACCCAGAGCATTTCTGGTGTGCTTTTAGGGAACACCCAGCCCTAATTGGGAACCATTCTTCATTGAATGGGAAAAAAATCAGCCGGCCTCAACAGTATGCTGACCAATGCCTTCTCTAGTGTGTCATGAGTCAAGAATAAATGCATCATTAACATGTATTTCCCCCCTGGGTCTATATGTTTTTTTTGTTGTTTTTTTCCTAGTAAGAGCAATGTATTCGTGTCTCTTCCCTAAAAAAATTTACAATCTTTTCATATATCTACTTTAAAGAAGGTTTACTTATGTTTATAAACTAATTAGTTATTGAAACTTACCTATTTGTGAAAAAATATGTACCCTCAGCACAATGTCAAAGTGAAGCTTATCTCTATTAAATAAAAACACCTTAAAACACAGGTGAACTGGAAAAATATTGCAGGTGGATATCAACTTCATAACCATATCTTACATTTTTAATTGAAGTTTAATGGACTCTGTGCATTACAAACAGTAGTTTCTGGTATATCTCCAAATACATGGGTCTCAGTCTGACAACTTACAGTAATCTGAGGCAATGATAGTCCTGGTGCAATCATGATATCAGTGATTATGTCTTTACTGGCCTATTAGAAGTCCATGAAAAACTGATTTAAAACTACTGGCTGTATGCTGGGTAAGCATGTATCATTAACCAAAAGAATGCATTCTGAAAATAAAAGTTTGGAACAGCATCTTAATGCCTTAAGGGCTTTATTACAAAGATTTTTCTTGTAAAGATACTTCCTACAATAAATTTATATGTTCACGTAGGCTTCGACGGTCGTCAGATGTATTTACCGTTTCTTCTTCCGGGTTGGACCGTGTCAAATTGTTGTTATTTGCCGAGCTTTCGCACATCATGTGATGGCTTCTTCAGGGCTGAAAAGAGAATACATTCGCTCGGCAAATAACAACAATTTGACTCGGTCCAACCCGGAAGATGAAATGGTAAATACAAAAATTAAATATATTCATTTTGAGAGTTGCGGCATTGTCTAATCCCCCTTATGCTATTGAAAATATTCTCTGCCAAACAAGCTATATTGTAAACTTATAAAAAAATGCTCTACCAGTTAGAAATCAATAGTACAATAAATATGAAAATAAGATCTTAAAAAATGAATTAGGAGAGTATTTTTAAGGTCTCGGTCAAGGTTGATCACGTCACATCCCTTCTCATCACCATCATCACTGTGAATTTCCCTAGTCAATTCACCCTCGCAAACTAGACCCTTCATCACTGCCTCTCTCAACATCTCCTGACAACAACTCATCATCGAAGGAAGATGGTTTCTTCCCGATAAACTCCCCAACAGACTTATCTAAGTACACAAGGCATTAGACATCAACAACCAACAATTAACTTTTTTTTGTTAAATAAATTTAGAAAGGGGAAAGTCTTACCCAAACTTATTACAAATTACTGCAAAAATATCACATCACTTTTCCGCAACCTTGACCTAACCCCAACAAATTCTCTTCTAATGATAATAATTTTTAGTATTTTAAGCTCCAGAAATAATTTAGAAAATGCTTAATCAGCCGTGAAAAATGTATTATTTGCAATTGCATTAAAAAGATGAAGTGTAAGTTTTAATTTTATAAATTTTTTTTTTGTGGTATTTAATCCCACGTAAATTTTAACAGTTTTTAGTGCAAGGGAACAGAATAAATATCTAACTGTCCCAGCCAGGACTCGAACCTGGATCTCCTGCTATCCAGGCCGGTGCATTTACCATTTATATTACCAGGACAAGTCTGATAAGTTATTAAATTCCATGCACTAGTGAAATATAATAACTTATCAGTTAATTTACATTATGGTAAATGCACCGGCCTGGATAGCAGGAGATCCAAGTACGAGTCCGGACTGGGACAGTTAGATTTTTTATTCTGTTCTCTTGCACTAAAAATTGTCAAACCTAAGAATTTGCTTCAAAGAGCCACTGATAGTTTTTTATGTTTACTGAAAGTGGCTAAATGCAATTTATCTAAAGATAACAACAGAACAATTGAGAAACTTGAAAACATATTATACTCCTCACAGTTCCCAGGGCTGTGAATATATTGTGAAATTTTATTGCAGATGCCCTTTTTAAAATAATTTTTGTCAAACAAAACATTTGTTGTAACAGAATGATACAATAATATTCCTTTTACATATAAGAGCTATTAAGTCACGAAGATTGCTTCTTATGAGAACCGACTGGATATACTTACACTCTTCAGCAAATTATTATTATTTTGCAGAGAATAAGTGCACAAGACTATTTTCTGGTTAGTTAATTATACCCGATTAATATGAGTTGTAATTACAGCTTAACTTTACTAAAACTGTGTTTGGAGACAACGATCCAGATGAGTTTCACAAAACAGAAAATGTATGTTTGACAAGGGGAAGAAATGAGAGCTGTTCCAGAAATGGAAAGACTTCTAGTAAAGATCTTTGTGAAGTCAGGAATACTACCTAGTGGAGTCAGAATGGAAGGTCCATTGCAGGCACACAGATAAGCTCAGGGGAATGTCTTCAGGGAAGAGAAGAAGTGTAATATTTTCATGTCACTTCTTCCAAAGCATTTAATTCCTTTTTTTTTTTTTTTTTTAAATTCTCTACTTTAAAGAAGGTTAACACATGCTGTTTATTTAAAAGTTAGTTTTTCAAAACTTACTTGTGTATTCACATACATAACTTGAATGTGTTCTTATGTGTAAGTGTTTTAATTTTAAAATAACAACAACCTTTTATATTTTTAGAGCTGTAGAACTTCTTTTTAAATTCTAAATAATATTTATTCATGGAAACAATTATTTTAGGATAAATTTCCTGATTATTTGACTGTTTCTCCTCCTATTGCTGATCTACAAGCCTTCTATAAAGAATCTAAGTTACGTTTTGATGAAGATGCAGAATTTAAATTAAGAGCCTATGAATGTGTAGTAAAGCTTCAAAGTGGAAACAGTGATTATATCAAAGCATGGAACTTAATTTGTGATGTTTCACGCAAAGGTAATTCAT
Source organism: Oncopeltus fasciatus (assembly GCA_000696205.2). Classification (NCBI taxonomy): domain Eukaryota; kingdom Metazoa; phylum Arthropoda; class Insecta; order Hemiptera; family Lygaeidae; genus Oncopeltus; species Oncopeltus fasciatus. Next base: position 114,364 of record KZ808074.1, on the reverse strand, counting down.
TTATGAAAAAAAATTGATTATTTTATTATCTAACCAAGAAGAAATTTTTCAAATCCAATTCTTCTTTTTATTGGTATATTTTTATAAGTTGAGCACTCCATGAATTGAGGTTCTCATTATGTGATTATCAAGTTCCTAAAACTCACTGAATTTACAAATAAACTAAATGTCTAAAAAATGTAATTTTTAACATTTCTCCTAGAATAAGATACTTATAGAATTTTAAATCTTAAAATTATTGTATGTGTATATGCGCACATGCATACACGTATGCATATGTGTGTGTGCATTTAAAAGACATATAGGGCACCAATAAATCAAAACTCAAAACTTAGATAACAACTTAGTTGAGGGTTTTTGTTAGGGTCTGATCAAGGTTAAACCTAAACATACAATTTTTAAAAAATAGTCATTTTTTCTTTTTTTTATTTAAGGTCAATACTCTCTATCTGAACTTAGTTAAAGAAACAGTATAGAGGTTGCTACACAACCTTGAGTCATAACTATAGAACCTTCATATTAGTTATAATATAAATTTTGATTTATTTCTGTCATTCTTTTTAAGAAAGAATAAATAAAAGAATATAAATTTATATATTTCACTTGTTACTGATCTGAGACATTTTATTCTGAATTTTTAATTCATTGGTTCGATGTCCCACTTTGAATGTTTCGTTTTTACTTAATTTAGTGGAGGGGATGGGGGAGAGAAGGAAAAAGAAAGATTGGTTGCCTTATTAATACAAACCCATTATTAATGCACACCCAAAAATATAAACTATATATTACTAATATATTGTTTTATATATTTTTTACTGTAGAATAAACATGTATTTACTGTATATTAACAAATTATCATTAACTTATTGGTTTCATTCTGCAGAATTTCAAGAAATTTATGATTTACTGGACATTAAAATTATTGAAAGAGGGGAATCTTTTTATCAGAAATACATGGATAAAATTGTTGAATATTTGAATGAAAAAGGTATGTTTATGAAAATTCTACACTATCTATGTATTCAAACAATTCATTAAAGTAATACAAAAATTGAAATTAATTTGATGATGTATAAATTATGGAAACAATTAAACAGTGGATTAAAAAATTATGGTTAATTAAATTAGTGCCTGTTGTGTGTGTGAATACACAAACACACACACACACACACACGTGTGTGTCTGTGTGTGTGAACAGGTGGGATAGAGAGTGCAGTGTACATACAAAAAAAAAATCACAAGGAGTAAAATTATCGTTGATCTCTCGCCCTTCGACTCACTGTCGACCACTGCCAAAGAGACTGCCAGAGTCTCAGAGTCTCTCTTCACTCCTCAATGACGAAGGGCGGGAGATCCATGAAAATTTTACTCCTTGTGATTTTTTTCTTTTTGTGTGTGCATTGCACTCTCTATCCCACCAGTTCTTGATTACTTTATATCGCAGCTGCGGTGTTCCATTTTCTCTGTATACTTTATATATATATATAT
>KZ808074.1:97545-109338 GCA_000696205.2 Oncopeltus fasciatus | reverse complement strand
AATTGATTCCTCTTCGGTCAATGCTCTTCTGTTGGCCATCACAACGTTCTTACTAAACTCACAAGTAAAAACTAAAGTCTCTTAAATGTTAGAAAATCTTCAATAAGATGAATCTTTGCTAACAACTAACCATTTACTGATGGGAAGAAAGAAAAGAAGTGGATTAACTGACCATTTTCTCCATAAACGGGTGGGAATATAAACAAGTACAGGATTAACTGGATAAGATACAACACAAAGTCCAGTCTGGGGCAGTGGAATTTCTATTTTTATCTCTTATGTAATAATAATATAAATATTTGTAAGTGATCCTTTAATTTTGTCCGGCAGTGTATATATATAAAATAAACAACCCTATTGTTCTGAGAGTTGGTACGATTCGTGAACCATAGTCATATTGTTCAAAATCTTTATAAGTGGCAAACCAAATTACCAAGATTACCAAACCATAATTTCAATATAATTAACATTATATCTCTATAAAAATGTTTGAATATAGCTATCTAGAATATAATAATGCTGATGCATTTGTTACATATAAATGTTATATATATTTGTCATCCATTTTTCTTTTTTAGGCTACTCATTTCAAGGTTGTATTCAGCTGCGCACAAAGATCAGGAATTTGGGATCCTTCTCAAACAAGAATTGATCATGTTGGCTTTGGTGTTGTTCTTGGGGAGGATAAAAAAAAATTCAAAACTCGCTCTGGAGATACTGTTCGATTAAAAGATCTTTTAGAGGAAGGTACAAACTAGTAATAATATTAATATAATAAAACTGCTTGACTGAATAATATAATAAATTATTTATTTATTTATTATTTATTTGTAATATATAATTTTTGTTTGTGTGAGTGTGATTTTGATCCAATTTTGAGTCATGCATAATGTAATACTAATGAAAGAAAAGTAATTTTATTCAAAATTTTATAAAAAATTATCTGCTTTATTCAATCTTTGTGTTAAGTACGAAAATTAATAAATTATTTTCCATTGATCGAATGGATAAAATATAAATATAGAGCATGTGATGTTTACCGAAACAGAAGTTCACAAATGCTGAACATTTTACTAATACTTGCCAAAGTAATTTCAATTAGTTAAAGATTTTTCAAACTAAAATTAGAATGTCTGGCCTGTGAGCTATCATAGTGATAATGTATCACTTTGAATTTGACAGAATAATTAACTTGAAAATCAAAATTTGGTGATTTCAATTTCTGTGCACATAGATTCAGAAAATTTAATTTAAATCAAATGTCCGTGTGCTTCTAATATCATCAATTTTTCTCTAAATTTATAGAACTGATTATAATAAATTTGGAGTTTAGATTTGACCTGTTCTGAAATGGAATTTTCATGTGATCTTGAGTCTGCAACTGTAATGGGATTTAATTGAAGGGTAAATAAATGTTCAAAATTGTTGTCAAGGCTAAATGATTATACCACACCAAGGGTTTGATCCTTTTAGAATAATTTTCTGGATTAACTTTTAATTTCTTTGGTTTCACTTTAAAATTATTATTACATCATAAAAATAAATAAAACATTCAGTAGGAACAGTGTTTTACATGCACTCACATGCATGATAAATTTTACAATTTGTTAAAAAATAAAAAATTTGACCAAGTACAAAAAAAAAGTATTTATTATTTTACAAAAAAGTTATAAAATTATTATACAGGGTTCGTCGAGCTTTATGGCTGCCGAAAGTTTTAAATACAGATATACAGAGTTTTTAAATTTATATAATATAAAAAAAATNATTACTAAATATAAATGAATTAATTATTCATATTATCTGTTATAACTCAGGCGAAGAAGAAGCATGCTCTCCTTCTGGAGTTATTTAATAGAAGATGAAATATCATATGTATGATTTATTAATTACACAAAGGTTTTTCATATAAATTATACTTCATCCATTTAAATGAATTTAAATATAGATAAATTATTTAAATAATAAGAGTAAAATATATGAAGAAATCAAATATCTTTTAACACTCTAAATTAATGATGTTACTGAAACGATTCTTAAATTCTCAAAGAATAATATTAGGCACATATATTTAATAAATAAATAAAATTTGTGCTTACAGCAGTAAAATAAAATAAAATATATTTTCTTATTATGAGCTGGATTATACTTCCTGATTTTCAGGATTGTTCTGCTGTAACCTTCTTAGGCTGTTACTCAACTGCTTCCCTCAGAACCTCATCTATATCATTGATGGTCGACAGAGCCTTTCTTCCTTTTGTCATATCTCAACTAATACTTAATAGCCCTACAGTGCACTGGTCAAGGACACCTTTTCCTTCATTTTTAATAATTTTACGAGTTGCTTGAAATTGAACAGTCTTGTCTTATAATCTTCCTACTATTGCAAGTCCACTTGGTTTTAGAGCATTGCTCTTGAAAGGGTTGCTGAAAAGTAATTTGAACTTTTATGTCAACCTGCCAAGTCTTAATACTCAAAATAATCAACTTAACCTGTTGTACAGAATTCTACTTGGTTGATTAAAAATAAAACTCAAAAACTTCTTCCAGAGTATTTTTGTTTTATTTCACAGCATTTTGCCGGAGTGTAAAAGTTGTGTTTTCAGCTTTGAAAATTTTCTTAAAAAGAAAAGAAAATTAAAGTCCTCAAATCTTCCAAAAAGATTTAGAATGAAGTTTTTGACTTTTATTTACTTAATGAAATTATTTTTTATTTCTAGAAATAATAATTGGAGAATGATATGTCGCAACTGATATGTATATTAAAACAATTTTGTTACAGGAGTTCAGAGAGCTGAAGCTGCCTTGAAAGAAAGAAATAGGCATACTGCTCTCTCAAAAGAAGAATTTGATAAAGCAAAAAAATCAGTTGCATACGGATGTATTAAATATGCAGATTTAAGTCACAATAGGATTAATGATTATGTTTTCTCTTTTGACAAGGTTGGTATTTTTTTAAACCTTATTATCTATAAAAAGCTGGTGGTTTTCTATTAAAATATTCTGCCAATTTATTTTAAAAAGGCCCTCAAATTAACCATTTATCTTCAGGGCTTTGTAACAAACAATGTTCCAAAAAAAAAGAAGAAAAAAAAAAGTCCTGCTTAAGAGAAAAGAACTTCATGAGAATATGTCTCATTATTGTCATCTTATTCTTAGCACAGTGAATTTGTGCAGCTAGCATGTGTTTTTAGGATTTGTCCATACAGTAGGTGATTTTTTATAAAATATGATTTTTTTATGTTTTTATTTTTCACTATATATTGTCAGAAAAAGTTACAATAGTTAAACCATTTGTCTTTTACATTCAGGTCTAATGATGAAAGAGCTCAATAAATGTGGATGTATCAGAGTTTCTTTTGCCTATAACTCATTTCAGTAAAAAAAAAAAATGAAGCAAAACAAGCCAGACTATTGCCTCTCATGTGTCCATGTGAGGAGTAAATGTATTTGAATGTATTCATTCTTGTTCTTGTGAATCTATTATTAGTAGATGGTAGAGGATGGTCCTAAAGCAGTTAATAAGTTCTATTATAGCCATCGATTCACATACCTATATTACATTTTAAATTATGTCCGGAATCATTTGGTAATTAAAATAACTTTTTGTCTTTACAAGTATGTATGTTAATTTTCACTCATGGGGAATGTATACACGCTTGCATGTGTTTTTGATCATTTTCTTTGGGTTAAAAAACATCTTCATTAATTTAATATCCTGTGGTACTCTTTAGCTTGAGAACTACATTAAATTATATATGTTACATTTGTTTTAATATTTCACATATTTAAATCATAATATTAAATGTATATTAATATTTACAAGAAATTTAGTTTCATATTTATAAATGATTAAATCATAAATTAAATTAAATTAAGTAAAGCTGAGCTATATTAGTTTAGAAAATTTATTGGACTGCAACAGAATAAAGATCAGTTGCAAAGGTTCAAGCTATAAAATAGAAAATAAACTACATTGCTAAAATAATAAATTATCCATTTTTATCCAAAATAGGTTTTTCTTTCTTTAAAAAAAAAATAGAAATAAATTTGTATTCGACTGAATTCAAAAATGAAAATTTAATCTTGTTTTGGTTTAAAAAGTATATCACATTTCTGAGAAGTTTATTCAGGAAGAAATAAGTCAGGTCTTTGCTCTCATTATTCTGCTAAATGCTTGAATTAGTTTCTGTTGCATAGTTGAGTAGTCTATTTGCCAATGTAGAACTATTTTTTTCTGTTTTTCTGTAGAAGGAAACTTGGCAAATACTGGGTTGTATAAGTGTGCACATGAATGTACTAATTTATTGTTAAAGAAATAAGTTTTAGAACATTTTTAAGAAGTTGTTTAATCAATCTTCACTACAATTGAACTATCACATTTTTTCAAACCACATGGTGATAATCCAACAAGAGAAAGAAATAAAAAGAAGCTTTATTCTGTGAATTAAATCCCCTTGAATAACAAAGAGGTCACAGCTGATATATGTATAGCTGACTCTGACCTAATTACAATAATAAAAATAAAATGTACAAATAAACAATAGACTAATAATATAAAATATCTTCAACAGAACTATGACAATATTTACAACTTATTGTACAAGTACGGAAGTTGAAGAAAGAAGTATTAAAAATTAAAAATAAAGATATACAAATATTTGTACCAAAAGAAAATGAGATCAATGCAAGAAAAAACAATAAAACTCAAAACTAATACAATAACTATTATTCATGATGAGAATAAAAATTAAAATGAAACTAGATACAATTTAGCAGTTCCTGATACCCAATTGTAAAGAGAGGGGGTGTTGAAATAGCTTTGATTTGAAGGATGCGAGTAAAGAGGAGCGACAAATTTTAGAGGGACCGAGTTCCTGAGACTAGAATCAAGAGGATCTGTTGAGGAAGGAGTGACTAAATTCAGCGAATTTGTAAGGAGGAGGATAAAGATCAGAATCTCGAGAACGGGTGGGACGGGAAAGTAGAGAATAATATTTTTTTATATTCTATTCCCTCTCATTAATTGTTTGAAATTTACGTGGTATAAAATACTACAACCAAATTAAATATTTATAAAGAAAAAATTAAATAAAGTAAATGACGAGAGTCGACAAAATGTATGACAATGTCAGCTCCCTAGAGTACAAGACGAAGTTCTCGCCTTTCTCGTGGGTTAGACTCTTGCTAGTGTAGAGGGAATTGAATAAGACAACTAACACATCCTGGTAGTATAACTGGAAAGTACACCGGCCCGTATAGCAGGAGATCCAGGTTCGATTCCTGGCTGGGACAGATAGTTTTTTATATTCTATTTCCTCTCATTAATTGTTTGAAAGTAGAGAATATTTGAAAGTTAAAAGATCATAGAGATAGGGAGAGGAATGGGTAAATATGACTTGATAGAGGAGAGAACCAAGGAAATTTTGCCTACGGAAAGATGGGTATAACCATTTCAACTTGGAGTATAGCTCTGTAACATGGGCATTCCTCGGAGAACCAAAGACAAACCAGATGAAACTGTTTAACAGAAGCTTAAGCCTATCCTCTAGTACTCTGGTAAGGTCCCCATAAACAGCACAACCATTGTCAAAATGGGGGAATATGACTGAGGAAACAAGGAGACTACGGATTTTACAAGGCAGGAGATGGCTAGAGTGGCAAAATTTATGGAGAGTGGAGAAACAGTGACGGTAAATCTGTGGTTAAAATGGGTTCATGGAAGGGGCTTGCCAGGCCTAGATAATTTTGGGTAAACATAACTTCTTCTGAAATAAGGATGGTGGCCTTCTTCAATTAGCACCTTTCTGTGCAGGTCTGGTCCTCTCATAACATGCTTCTTCAGTCTTGAAGGATATATATATATATATATACACACACACAAAACAATCTTCTCCCTCCTATCAAAAGCCATAGCATTCTGGTGGCCTCCTATGTCTGCTTGATCTTCGAACTCCTGGTTCCTTCTCGCAGCCATTCTCCAGCTACTGAGTTTCCGGTGGCTGAGCTTCTCCAGTATTTCCTTCTACACAGGGCAGGTCTGCTTCTGTGACAGTCCACTCAACTTCATCTCTTAAATATATATGAATTTCTTTGTTGGCTGAACTTGACTTTTCCCAAGGGTGTAAAGAAGTGGAGGAGCATTTTGATTCAGACATTGACCACAACTATTAACTTTTTCCTCAATATCCCCATCGATCCCCCTCTACCATCAGAGGGTTCTTGCAAGAACCTTCATTTCGTCATCCTAATATGAGCTCCATGAAGTTCGTCTATAACTCTTCACCTGAGGCAACCTGGGATCACTACCCTGTCTGAGTTATATCTCATAATTACTTCCCCTTCCAGCTCAAAATTTCTGACATTCATTTTGAAACTACCTAAACTGTCTCCTTCTTTTTATGTGTGATTGAACCTTTTTCTCTAACAGATCACTTCTTGTTTTCTTAGCCAGTCATCGTAATTAACCTGTAATATATCAATTTCGTAGCATTGGAAAAACGATACTTCATCCATTTTTTCCTCATGCTCTTTAATAGGGAATCTAAAAAAAAAAAAACCGTTTGCAAGTTGCTTTGTGTTCTAGTATCATATGACAAAGTCAAAACCTAAAAGTTTAACTTGTTCATAGTTAAACATTCAAAGTGCAGCCATACTGGGCAACAGTTTCTCACTAAACAATGATAAGTTAAGCTAAGGAACCTTATTCTTATTTAACATGTAAATTAATATAACAATGACAATTAGTAATAAAGATATCCACAATGGTTAAACCATCTTTCAGCATTAAACAATGAATAATATTCTAAAACAGCTGTTCTAACCTATTTTTATTACTGACAATTTATTTACAAAGCTTATTTTCATGCTGGCAGCTCTTATCCATTCTGACCAAAGACTGAATCTACATTCCTGTCAATAAGGTGAACTGTACCCTCGAAGGTTTTTGGGCTGTGAATAACTATTAAGAAAGCTTTACCATACGGTATTAGTTCATCCTTTGAATAAGTTTTAAGTTTTAGTTTGGTAGGAAAAATTTTTGTTCCCTGGAAAAAATTTTTTAATTCATCCAGTGATATGGTTATTATACCAGATGCCAAATCTAATTCCATTTGACTTGGCTTGCCCTATTATTTAACTGAAATCATTTTGTCTTTTTTCCCCTGATTTAGAACATTAGTATTAATGGTGTTCACTAATCCAATCATTTCCTAATTGTTTTGTTTCAAATTTACTTAAATTCAATTTATAAACTCGTGTCTAATGTCCCTTTTTTCCACACTTCCAACAATCATAAATAGAGAACCTGCAGTTATTAGCCAAGTGTCTTAAAATTTCTGCTTGGATAAAATGTCTTAGTTGACTCACCTTACGATTCACCTGGTTCCTTTTTTGTATTTCCTCTTTTTATTTGGAGGGGAACCTTGGAAGTGCTTTTAATGTCTTTGGCCATCATTTGACAATCCACTTTTGCTGTTTCTATGGATATCACCAGTGCTCCAATTTCCTTGAAGATTTATAGTTATTTTTCTCTTAAACAAACTAGTACAAAAATCATTGTCTAATAGGCCTCTAATGAATTGGGTTCTTAAGTGTATGTCCTCTGTGAAATGCAGATATGACGTACAAAGAAACTTGCATGTGCTGGCACTAGATTTAAGGCACGTGAGAAAGTCCTTTACTGACTTTCAAACTAACTAATCATTGATGTTGTTCTGATAATACATTTGATGTATGTTCAATGTAGGAGGAAAGCAAGTCTTTCAATTCCTTATGTGACTTGTCTTATGGCTCTTCGGGTGAAGTTAAATGGGAAAACTTTCATAAACATCTGTACTCAAATAATTTATAAATAGTTTTGCTGCTTAAAGGTTTATATCCGGGTTATTAATTTCATTTTTATTCAATGTTAAGTAATTTTTAAATCTATCAATAAAGATTGTGGCGAATGTCACAGCACATGACCCTTGATGGGGTCACAACCCCAGTTCAAAAGGGAAATTGAGGTATTAATAGGCTCACTGCTATTATTGTCTTCTGCATCTTTTCTGTGATTATACATGATACATAGATGCTTTTGAAATTAAGAATGACATTTTATTAATTCCTTATCAATAAAAAATTCTTAAAATTAATTAATATTGAAAATGCAATAAATTTTTATGTTGCATTCTCAATTAAATTACCTTATTAATTATTGTGTTCCCCAATTCTAATGGGACTCCAATTTACACATGCTCAGTGATCGGAAGTATTGTTTTTTTAATTCTAAAGTTTAATCATTTAAATTTTGAAATGTATTATTGAAGTGCATAGTTCGAAAATAAAACTTCTTCAAAGAATCTTTTGCCCAAGTTTTATGTTGTAATTTTAAGATGCAACATTTTTCTTCTTGCAGCAGATGACATTGTGGTAGATAGTTGAATTTTTTTGTAAAAGATTCTGACATATTGTTACCAAAATGTCTTGTTCAATCAAACAAAAGTTATCAACACTTATCAATAATTATTTTACTTGACTGACTCATTTAATTTAATTACTAATTAACATTCTACCAATCAATATTAATAATTGTGAGGTATTGTGTGTATTATTAAGTATTTAAAATGTGCTCTGAACTGTGTTTACATAACTCTCCTGTGATCTTTTTTTTTTTTTTTTTTTTTTTTTTTTTTACAGATGTTAGATGACAGAGGGAATAGTGCAGTTTATCTTCTTTATGCTCTAACCAGGATAAGATCTATTGCACGAAATGCAAATGTTTCTTCTGCTGATATTAAAAATGCTGCTAAATCTGAGCTAGTTGCTTGTGAACACGAAAAAGAATGGAAATTGGTGAAGGTAATTTTGAAAATTACTTATGAGTTCCTATTTCATCTCAGATTTAGCAATAAATATGGTTCACTTTTATTTAAACATTCATTATCTTTTGTACTTCTTTAAATAAATATTATTATTTGGCTCAAAAAGTAAATAATATTATATTTTTCAGACTTTATTGAAATTTAATGATGTATTAATAAAAATCACCAAGGATCTCTTGTTGCACAGTTTATGCGAGTATTTATATGAGCTCTCCATGACTTTCACTGAATTTTATGACTCTTGTTACTGTATAGAAAAAGATGGAAAAACAGGTTTGCTATATATCCCTTTACAATAAGCACTATAATGCAATATGTATCATACAAATATTTTAAAACTTTGAATGCTTTTAGGTGAAATTAAGAAGATATACATGAATAGACTTATGCTATGTGAAGCCACTGACTTAACAATGGAGAAATGCTTTAATATTCTTGGCATTAAGACTTTATCAAAAATGTAATCTCAAATTATTTATTTGTTTCTGAAAAATAAACATTTTATTTTCAGTAGTTTCTTGAGTTTTTGATATCTATAAATTCCGAACATGAATCTTTTAGGCAATGACTGGGAGTGTAGTAACATAACATTCTTTAGTTTTTAGCAAGGTTTAGTTCTGAATCTAGGCTGGGTATAATAGGCAAGAATATACCTCTCCAGTCCTCTAGATGTCTTATGTATCTCTTTACAGTATCCTGGCTTTTTATCATATGGTTGATGATATAAATGTAATATTGATTGGACACCTTTCCTAATATGTCAAATGTTCAGTGATATCCCACATTGTCTGAGAAGAGTAAAATTTTTAGGCATATCCAAAAATTTTAATGGAAACTTTTTCAGATTTCTGTCAATGCATAGTAAGTATCAATAGGAAAACATTTTTTCTTGGCAGAAAGTTTCTCCCTAGTTTTAATAGGTTTTGTGTATTGATTAATTTGGGCAATATTGAAAGGACTCCACTCTTGATTCACCTCACCAGATTTATTAAGTATGTTGGAATATTATTGGAAACCACTCTTAGGTTTACTCAAATTTGAATGCAAAACCAGCTCAAATTTTTTTAATGCTTAAATTGAAAGATATTTTTGCTAATCTTTAAGACTAAATTTCTTAGATCTAGCCTGATAGTCTAGACATCATATCAGACTCATTCAATTTTGAGTAAACAATATTTCAATATATACCATATACTATATGGCTCCCGTTTCTACTGGTGGCCATGGCCCATCTAGGGCAGTGCCAGGTAATAAGTAAATAGCCAATTAATTGTCATATTATAATCGTAATACTATCATTTTCAGGCTTAAAAACGCGAGAGTTTTGAATATTTGAATTGCTTTTGAAAATCCTACAAATGTATCAGAAAAAATTATTTTGGAAAGAAATAATAAGGGTGATTAATAAAAATTTACGAGTTAATATTGCACCTACTACAGTGAAAAGACTTTGTACTGTCTCTTAACATTTCAGGTATTCCCCCACTTCTAATCATCCAATTTCTTAATAAACTAAACCTTTCATTTTACATTTAAAAGCTACAAGCATAGTTTTATTTTGAAAAATTCCTTCATAAGGGAACAGAGTTAACTAACTCTATTTTTCAAGTATTGAATAATTTTTTTTTTATCTTTCCATGTCACATAAATAGAATTACTAGAACTAATCAGGGAAAAATCTTAGAAATTATTTCAATATAGAAAAAATAGCCTAAAGCAGTCTAGATTTGAATCTCCTGTTGGGAGTGCATCTGTCCCATGCAATCTATCTGAAAATTAAGAGTGTATCTGACACAAACCAGGAGATAATTCAACTATCTATGGCAGTCGGGGAACGTTTTTAATCATTACCCCAAAATATTTTTGTGTAAGTTGATATTACCCCATGGTGAAGAGCAAAAAAAAAAAAACGAAATCATCTCTTTTTAGCATCTTTCATATTATAGCCACCATGATAATTTTGAAAACAATAATTAAAAATTTAATTCCAACATCATTTATTTAATTTATCAATTTGGGTGCTGTAACAAATTATAATAATAATAATAATAATAATAATGGTACAAACAAAAATTAAAATTTTAGAAGAAAAAAAAAGAATAATTGAAAACATTCTTTCTTCACGTTTTGGAGAATCATTGCTTCAAAATTAAGAATTTTTGATGTAAGAGCGATTTGAATACAGTCTTCGGCGTTTAATCTATTTCTGTTCTTTGTTCTTATGTTCATTAGAGTGGAAAAGCCTTCCAAATGGCAGCAATTTTTTAACCGCCTCTTCATGTGCAGTTTTGAAAGCCTTTACAACTTTTGACATCCAACATTTACTCTCAAATTGAATACGCGCTTCAGTATTAGATCGAAGTTCAAGAATTGCTTCTGCCAAACCTGAAGGTTCTATCCTTATATTTGATGCATAGCAATTTCACATTTAAAAGGATCTACTATCCAACTGACAGTACTTGTATCAAGATCTGAAAAGTAATCTTAAAGCCACTTTCTGAGCTTGATAAGATGTCTTACAATTGTATCCTCGATGTAAGCAAAAGTAATTTTTTCGCAATCTTCCAAAAACAGAGCTAACTTTGAAAAAAAAAGCTATCTTGTTCTGTTCTACTTTCTGTCTTCAATATTTTAGCTTTATTCCAAACGCTGACACTATTTCTCTTGCTGAAATGAATTAATATTCTTCCCTTGCAATTCTTTGTTTAATATATGTATACTTTCAAAAATTTCTGCTAAATATGCAACCCAGGAAGAGTTTTTATACTTATCTGCGAGAATATTTTTTTGATCAGCCATAAAAATTTTGACTTCAGTTTTGAGTCCCTACTCGATTTAGTACATTTCAGTGGGAGAGTTACCCTGTATAATAAAGTAGGTCTATATATTCTGATTCACCATCCTGGCATAATTCATGAAATAGCCGCGT
>KZ808074.1:60562-97272 GCA_000696205.2 Oncopeltus fasciatus | reverse complement strand
CAATGTGAACAACCACCCTGGGGAGATTTCTCCACTCAACGCCATTGCCCTGATGATGGCTTACTAGCTAAGCCGAAACGTTGGCATAAATAAAAATATTACTCCAAATTTTGGTGTATATTTTTTTCTTCCTGGCCGAAACCCCGACCATTCTCACATGATATTCGAGACGGCCAACTAACCATCAACCATGTTTGTAAATAATGTTGGCAGCCATAAATATGTCTAAGTTTTACAACTCCTTTCTTGTTCATTCGAAGTTCGAAAGCGGTTTAGTAAGAAGGGAACAGAAATATTTATCTCGAACCGAACAGAAATATCTTTATCTGCGTCAGCACATTTGATGGTATTTGAGTTAGTTGTGATTCATGACAATTTTTTTTCTGTTTCCAATAAACATGATCAATATAATATAAGAATATTATATTGTTATGTGCTATGGGTCAATAGTAATTTAAGAACAGAGATAAATGTAAGTTAATTTATTTAACACATAAGTAAATTTACTAATTAAAGCTAGTAATTGAACCTACTGTTATCACTAACTAAAATATAAATTACTTTCAGCAAATTAATAAATACGTATATACAAATGGATTAAATGTGCTTATTTACAAAGATGCCTCAGAACAACATGCTAATTACTGTCACTTATCACTTCACTGTTACCGGCACAGCGAAGGCTAAAATAAAATAAAAAATAAAAATTAAATTAAAGACTTAGCTGGAATCACCAGGCGCGGGGAATAAAGCCGTTTATCTTAATCTCCGGGAGCTCACTACGATCCTCTCTCCTTCGATTACAACTCACGACTGTTGATGATATCATGCATGACTGCTTCCAGTGTAGGTTCTAAATTTTTGACCATCCTTATGTTCGATTTGAGCAACTAACTAGTAAAAACTGGCTCTCTGACTCATGGCATGGACTGAGCAGGTAGCCGGGCTGTGCTTTACTGCGCACTTCGAGAACACTAGTGGTGGGGAGTGAGATGGCATGGCCTGCATGTGTCGTTAAATTGTTTAAGTTGAAAAAAATACTAACAGGTTTATAAAATAGCAAATTAACTGTTACTTTTTATTCACAAAAGTTTCATTTGGGGTAATTTACCCCGGTTCCCCGACCGCTGATCTATGGGATAGGTGGGATTTTTCCACTTTTTTTATGTATAATTATTGGTTTAGGTAAATCCTTCCATTAAATTTATGATTTTGGTCCACTAAATCATAAATTTAATGGAAGGATAAATAAAACTCACCTTTAACAAACTCCTGGCTTAACTATTGACTAGCACAAATTTTTAAATGTCACTTATATGAGTCATTTTAAGTAAAATATCTTTGTTTTTAGATTAACTATTTTTACTTCTCTTTTGATCCTCTGTGTATGGCGAGGGAAGTTCAAATTTGTTCAAAATGTCCTCAGGCAGACTCCTCGAAATGCCCTGATTGCGGCTAATTAATATCCAGCTATTTCTTAGTCTAGTTAAGGTATAAAATGAACTAAGTATAAAACCAAATTCACTCAACTGGAAGAAAAACTACTGTCTAGGAATTTTTGGTATTCAACAGGAAACTTGAAGATTTGATTGGAGGCCTCAGAAAGACTCAATTAAATAAAATTTGAGTACACATAAAAATGCATATCTATTAGAGAAAAAAAAACAAGAGGGAAGATGAAACAATAGAGATAACAAATAACTCACTACAAAAGGAAAAGAGCATTAACTGGAAAACTAATAGAAAAATTCTGTCTGACTTTATGTTCA
Organism: Oncopeltus fasciatus; assembly: GCA_000696205.2. Lineage (NCBI taxonomy): Eukaryota > Metazoa > Arthropoda > Insecta > Hemiptera > Lygaeidae > Oncopeltus > Oncopeltus fasciatus. The sequence continues at coordinate 95,503 of KZ808074.1, read as the reverse complement.
GGAATTGGACATACTAAGTAGATTTTCTTTGTTTTTTTCTCAAAGATGAATATAAGTAATAGTAAATAAGGAAATTTTAATTAACAAGCTGGAGAGAACAATGAGCGTAAAAGTTATGATCACCAAAGTTTGTTATGTCTATACTGAGCAGGAAGTAAAATGAGGAAACACTCACCTCTTTGAGTTAAATTAGTAAAATACTTCCTTAATAAATAGTTTGCAATGAAAAACCTAAATACAGAATTTGGTTCACAGTTATTAAGAACAAGAGATCCCGTCCAACAAACAAAATTACACTCTTAAATATCAATTTTTTATTATATATAATGCTTCTAATATGAATGTTATAAAATGACTTTATTCAACTATTTTATTAAATAATATTTTTTGTAAGTCTAATGATAACAAAGATATTAAGATTTTAAAATTTGGTCCACTACTAAATCCGCCTCCCAGCAGCTCAATGATTTGCATTAGGCTGAAGATAAAAACTACAGGGAAATAATCAGAAAGTTATGAATGGTAAAGGAGATTTTACAAGACCTACTAAATGCCTCAAAAATATAAGGTAAAAACACAAAAGAGAATTATCAGGAAGAATGGGATACTGTGGCAGATAAACTTAAAAAGCTATAAGGGCCCAGGAATTGGCGGGATACCAGCAGAATTTCTAAAGCAGGAAAAGTAGTGACAGCAATGCATGATGATATGGGATAAAAGAAAGCATGCCTAGAAACTGGAGTTATTAAATAGCCCCATCCACAAAATATATGATAAAATGAATGAAAGAATTAACAGAGAATTGTGCTTCTGTCAACCTTATATAAAGTAGTTATAATTGAAATTAATGAGGGACTAGCAAGATGGGCTCAAGAAGTGTTAGAGGATTACCGTTTTGAATTTAGATGTAATAGACTATTTTTTTCTCTGAGATAACTGGTAGAAAAGAACATAATGTGAGCCTATATAATTTTATTCATAAACTCCATAAAAAGAGAGAAGTGGCTAAGGAGATAGATCTTTAAGAATTTTAGAAGAATTAGTGAGAATTGTACAAATGGATGTGGAAAGAAACTAAATCCCAGTCGAGAATTGGTGGATCCTATCACAGGACTTCAAGGTTTTGGGTGGACTATGACAAGGTGATCCACTTTCACCAATAATTTACTAAAATTGTTTAAGAAAAGTTTAGCTAGAATGCTAGCAAAAATAACTTATTTTGAAATTGGGAAGAAACAGGAAAATAAGTTTGAATTAGTTGTAATACAGTTATTTATTTTATTTTATTTTTTAAAAATATGAAGTGCACAAATTTATAAAAACTATGATCACAGAATTCCTAATTTCCTTTCTGTTACAACATGTGGAATCAAGCTTCTTTCTTCTGTATCAGGCATATTGAGAAAATCAGTGAAGTCAATGAAATCATCACTATTCTTTATGGTAGCAGTAGCTAAATCTGAGCTAGACAAAAAAGGAAGCCTTCCTATTTGGCGGGTTGCATGTAGTTCAGCCATTATTTTGAAAGGAGCATGTAAACCTTGATTGTTCCTCAGCATAGCCATATTAAGTGATTCCTCTTTAAGATTATACTAAAAATAAAATAATATTATTAGCTAGTAAGCCCATTATAATTAGTAAAAATAAATTTCAACTACATTACTAATTAGAAAGAAATTAAAATAATTTACGGTTTTATCTGATGAAAACTATATTTATTTTTTATTAGTTATTCTAGATTACCCTCTAAAAAGTTCCCTAGCTCTCTATATAACTTATCTCTCCATTGGTTTTTTTAGAATTTAAGAATTCATTATTTAATCATAATTTATTGCTAGGTGTGAAGGTTGTCAATGAGGTTATAATAATTGAAGTCTCCTTCACATTTCACCAATTTTTTGGGCTTAGTGCTTTTGGAAGGCACAGCTTCCATCTTCAGAGTCTTTTATTTGCCTGCAGAGACACTCTAGTGTCTATCTATGCTAAAATATTGATCAAGTAATTTATTTTGAATGCTATTGAACAAAAAGTTAGATGTAAGTAATGAATTGTGTACATAGATAAAGCTTTAAAAGAACTCTACATTTGAATTTACTAATTGAGAACATCAGCGATAGTTAAGAAAGCAAGTTTAAATTTACTTACATTTTTTTCAGAAAATTCCAGAGGATGGCAAGGTTCAATGTTATCTTTTACTTTCTTTATTCTGGAAATAAAAATCAAACATAAATTTTCTGGAATCAGTTTATTCTAAAAGCCTGAAAAACCTGTTTGTAATATGAAATATCTCAATGCAAAATTAAAAAGTTTAAATGAAAGAAATAAATGCACTAATGTTGAAAACCCACTATAAGTATAAAACATCATATGGCTTAAGGATCAAACCAAAAAAAAGAAGAAACAGCAAACAAACATAGCCAATATTCATCAACTGCTAAATATTTTAGGAATAAGATGTCTATAATAATTACATAATTCTATGGATGACAGCTATGACAGACATCAAGATGAATAACATTCAATTAGTATGAAAAGGGCTGATTCTTATTCTATGTAGATCAAATTGCCTGAGTATTACAAAGTGAATTGTGAAGAAAAATAGTTTTGGAAAAGGTACTTTCTTTTATAGAAAATTACAACTGTCACAGAATAACCCTTAGTGGTTTGTTTTAGTTTTCTTAAACATATATGAAATTAGATCATTTACTAGTAGATGTAATAAAAGATATGCTTTAGAGAAAAAATATTTTAAAAAAGCAACAAAGATATATAAAGGGGAGCTGCAAGATAATTGATCAGTGACCTAAACATGCTGGCTTCAGAGAAAACATCTTTTTGCACAAAGCATAAAAACAGATGAGATACACAATATTTGGGATAACTCTTGCTTTACTTCTAACCTTCAGAAGCTAGTTTTATGGTAGGTAGCAAAGATAACATTAGAAAATTAAAATACTTGTGTAATTCTGACAATCACACTCAATGCCTGGAACTACTAAGGTTGTCCTAAAATCTTAGAATGTATACAGAATATAGGTAAAAAGTTTCCCCAATGCTTCTTACTAAAATTGACGAATAAAAAAAAAATGACTACGCAAGTGGCAAAATGATTATTATATCATAACTTGGAAAATCATTTAAGGTCTTTATCCTTATTATAATGGAAAAGATAAATATTAAATTCTTAAGAGAAAAGATAAAGATAAGAAATATATAGAGAGGAAAATAATTCCAAATACCTATAGAAAATAGTGATATTTTTACAAGACTAAACATTCCAACTTTATAATTATCAACTTCACATGATCCATGAAAAAAGAACTTGACAATCTTTATTAGAGTAATAAAGATACCACTACTCCAAGAGGCTATGAACTATACATGCATTAATACTTTCTAGTTTGCAGCTTTCAATTTTTTTTTTTTCATTACTTTCTGGCTTGATCTATAGAAATAAATTAAAGATCAAGAGCCTTTCAGGGATAAAAAATTATCTGAGGTAAGGATAAGTCTTCCCTTAAGAAAATAAACAATGGGCTTATCAATCATAAAAAAAAGTGATAACAGATAAAGAAAGGAATGTATATGTAAAAGAGAATCTGATAGTCAAAATAATAATGACAATATATGCATACTCCAAGACCTAACTCTAAAAACAATGTAGAACATTTTTGAGCTGATGAAACTGCTGTACTCAAGACTCCGAGTACACAGTTGGCCAACAACCAGCTGTGGGTAAGACCCAAAAACATGTAGGTTTTGAGTTCCACCTTGAACTAGTTTTTATACAGAAATATAAGCTTGCCTATTTTGCTTTTTGCTTGAAAAAAATCACGGAATGGCCACTTTAGATATTTTTCTACTCCAAGCTACAGATCAACTAATTCATTAGTTTATAAACCAGCAGTTTGAAGTTATGCATTCAAGTAGATTTTTTTAAAAATGTATGGTCATATTTTTCATATTCATTCATTAGCTACACATGAGAGGAAAATAGGGGTTGCTATAAGGCAAAATTTTCAAGAAGTAATTGTATGAATAACTTGCCCTTTTCATATAACCCAAGGAGACTTCCAAAAATATTCTGAAGAATATTGGAATTGTCACTAAACATACTTAAAACTATTATGTACTTCATTATGAAATGAGTAGTACAACTTATGAAAACAAGCATCAGAGACGTTAAAGACATCACAGATTCAATAGAGCAAACCTGCTGTTTCCTCTTAAAAATTGAGATAAGCTGTACATATACAATTTAAATCTACTAAAGATAATAATTATACAACTTTAATAATAATATGCATGTTAGGAAAAATTATAATTAATTAAAATTTATTTAAGTATGTATGTGCCTGACTTAAATAATTCACTATAAATATAGAAATAAAATAAAAGTTCAAGCTATTGTTAAAATTATAGCAAAAATTGTAGTCTTGAAGTTTTAAAGCCAAATGATTTAATGACTTGCAGGAAATTTAAACTGTTTAGTCATATTCAGCAGCCCGAATAACTGTAGACATAATTAATAAAAATATAATTTCAGAAATATTGACACAGATTAATTAAATACATGTTTTATTAAGGGCCAAAAAATTTCCTTACCCAAAACCAAATGTATCATGAACCCCAAATGGGCCAGTCACAAGTCCTAATTCATTATGACCAACAATAGGTCCTTTAACTGGAGGCAAGCCGAAATTCTGAAAGTTTAAAATAAAAACATTATTAAATGTATCAATAAGACTCAGTAAGATGTAAATCGCAAATAATTACCATCTTAATGTTAAACTCTGTGATACTATGACCAAGCAAACAATAAATAGTAGGAGCAGGGTTTTAATATTGTTACAAGCAAAGTTGCAGACATATAATCTACCAAAGACGTAATAGCCTTCTACCTCTAATATAAGGCAGAAAAGAACGACGTCACTAAAGTGAAAAAGGTATAGTCCGCATAAGTGATGGGGTCATGCTTCCAAAAGAAAAACAAAAAAACCTGTCATGCTGTTTAAGCAATTTTATGTTCTTAATTATTTTAAATACTCGTTTTGCCCTCTTTTTAGTCATTTAACTTTTTTCTACGTCACATTTTTTCAGTGCTTTAAATGGTCATGCTAAGACAATCAAATCCTATCAATTATGTTCAAAAGGAGAGTTTTTTTTTTACCGTAAATATTATTCTGAGATGATTTTAGTTGGGGTTCTGTCAAGGTAAATCCAAAAAACACAAATTTAAAAAATGTAATTTGTGTTTTTTGGATCTACCTTGACCGAACCCCAACTAAAATCATCTCAGCCTATCAATTATTTTTAAACATTATTCGCTAATATACTCAGTGTCAAAATGTTTGACACGTCCGTTGAAATTAATAAAACTTTCCATGTTTTCTTTATTTTTGATTGAAAAAAAAATTTTAAGTGCAGTTTTAAGTATAAATTATGATATTGAAATGGGGGCAATGTTCTCAGACCTTGAGGATTATTTAAATCCAATATCAGCAAATATTGACATTTTACATGCGTCAAAATGATAGACACACTTGTTGTTTACTATTTTCTTAATCCTCTACAGTAGAAATTGTTAAGAACCTTTTCTACTTCAGTGTAGTGTTAAATTTGTTTGCAAATAGTCCTAAAATAAAACGTGAGTTATGGGGAAAAATAAGTGTTTCTCCAAAGAAGAGCGCCGTTTGATTTCTTCACTCCACAAGGACGGTATGAGTTGTAGGGAAAAAGCCCGCCGAATCAAGCGGAGTTTTTCATCGGTCGCAAAATGTATTCGGCACGGGGAGACATATGGAACCCACCGTTCTTCTGGGAGGCCCCCTCTTTTGACATTAAGGAAAAAACGGAATATCCTTTGAATCGCAGCCAACTCTTGCAAAACGGCAAGATCAATTGCTGAGGAAGCTGGAGTTCAAACAAAACTAAGAATTGTTCAAAGATTATTTAAAAAGTCAAAAACAATAGTTAGAACAAAATTAAAAAGAAAACCAGTTTTGACTACTCGTCACAAATTAGCCCAGATGGCCTTTGCTCGAAATGTAATGTCATGGACTGAGGAGTGGAAAAAAAGTCATTTTTAGCGATGAAAAGAAAATTCAATCTGCATGGGCCAGATGGATATTCCTATTATTTTTATGACTTAAGAAAGGAAGAAAAAATTTTATCAAGGCGTCAAATGGAAGGAGGCAAAGTTATGGTTTGGGCATGAATTGGTTACCAAAGAAAAGAAATTTGATATTTCTTTCATCAAGAGTTAACTCAACTGAATATAAAAATTTGTTAAAGGAGCAAAAGTTAGCATTTAATGACATGTCTGAGGGCACACCAGTTTTCCAGCAAGACAACGCTCCAATACATCTAGCGAAAATAATTAAAGGCTGGTTTACCAGCAACAAAATTGTCAAATTAGACTGGCCTGCTGTCTCTCCAGACCTAAACATTATCGAAAATGTATGGGGAATTCTTTCAAGAAGTGTGTACTCCGAATCAAGACAGTTTGGAACAATCGAACAGTTGAAATCTGCAATTCTGGCTTCATGGGAACAAATGCCTCAAGAAACTATAAAAAAAATTGTATGATGTATTACCAAACAGAATTTTTGAATTAATAAACGGTGGTGGAATGGCCACAAAGTATTAAAATAAGTTTTATTTATTTTTACCAGGGAGTGTGTCTAACATTTTGACGGGCCATAACTTTAATTTGAAATTTAAAAAAAAATGTATATATTTTTTGTATTTATTTATGTACACAAGCAGGCTTCTGATCAACTTCAGGTGAGTCTTAGATTATTTGAATACTGTTTTACGGGGGATTTGATAAGGTGAGAGAGTAGGGATTACAATATTTGCAGTGTGTCTAACATTTTGACTCTGAGCGTATATACCAATTAAGCTTCCCTAAAATACGATCAATGAGGCTCTTCAAATAATTTTTAAAAAATTGTCAAGGAGCTATGGTGAATAACTTGATTTCTTTTTTGGAAATTTGCTAAAAGAGGAAAAGAAAAGCATAAGGCCAAAAATTAAATAGTGTAATAGTTTTAGATAAAGTAGGGAGGAATCTAAAATGGGTACTGAAGAAGAAGAAAATAAAGTTTATTCTGATACTAACAGTTAGTATAAACTTTATACTGGGTTATTTTTTTAAAAGTAAGGCAGCGGTCTTCGTAGAGTAGTCAGTAACAAAATAATGTGCAGGTTAACATCTTTTCTGCTTTTAGGGGCTTGTATTCAAATGTTTATTTAATTTTTTTCATACTTTTATGAAAAAAAAATTAAATAATAAACGTGTTAGCATTAACTATATTTACATTAATAAATTATAATTAATTACAAATAAAACTGTTAACTAATTTTTATCAAATATAGTGAAATATCCCCTATCACAAATTTAGCTCTTGAAGGGACGGAAACTACGCTCCTTTGGTTCCAGGCCATGCCGGTATTACTGGCAATGAAATCGCTGATAATATATCTAAGGCTGATAATATATATTTAGCGACCTTTTGTAATGTCCTCTCCTGTAATGTGAAAGATGAAAAGCACAGACTTAAAGAGAACCACTTGGCAGCAAACGTGCCAGATGGGACCACAATACATCTCGTTTATGGCTAATTGAAGAAGCAGTTCACCACTCTGTGACATATCCTTGACATGAAGAGAACGAGTTTTCGTAACACGTCTAAGAATTGGCCACACACAGGCACCACTTGGTAGGCCGAAGGGCCGAAGAACACCTTCTGACTGTAGATGCCATTCTACTCGAGTTCAGCGGAATCTGAGCTCTCAGAGACAAGCACACCAAAACTAGCCCGTTAAATTCTCTGCTAATTCAGTAAGTACTTCATTATTAATTAGTTCTGCTACTTGTGAAAGAATGTGGTATTTACAGTGATATAAAATAGATAAAGCTATTTGTCATAGTGCCAATGATCTCAGCAGTCGGTGCGCGGAAAAAAAATCAACGCTACTGGAAATCCATGAAATACTAAAAAACATTAAACCTCACTTCCAATGAAAACATTAAAAATTGTACCATTTATGAAAAGTATTATCAATCTGAACTCTCTGAAAATTAATTAAGACTCATAGTTTATCTATTTCTTGACCAAAAAATAAATTTTAAACAACTCAAATGTAATACATTAAGAAGACTTCAAGTGTTATACTCTACAATATTTAGTGATTACCAGAAGGGTGCCAGTCCAATGGCCAGTAAGTACTTATGTAATATCTTATAGCGATTATGTATCCATAATGAACAGATATGCATATCAATCAACTTTGAAAAGCTAGATGTATTTTGAAACAATGTTTTAAACTTTACAAAGGAAGCCCAAACTGTACCAAACAATCCAATCTTTAAATACCCCTGAAGCAATACTGTTGAAATGCATAGAAGAAGCCTACAAATAGATTGTTAAAATATACAGTGATCTTTCTCAACTCACTAGAAATTTCATAGTAGATGATAGCACTCTTTATAGAAATTCATTAGGAATTTCTGCTTCAAAAATCTTTCGAAACTCTAAACTAGAAATTTACTGAAATAATTCTCAAAAACCGCTAAAATTAGTTAATTCTCCATTCATTAATTAAACTTAGTTGTCACATAATAGCCATAAAAGAAAAAAGCATTTTCCAAAAAGAATTTTGCCAAGTATTTGCCATTGCACGGAAAAAGGGGATCCGGCCTCTATTTACCAACCTAGCGTTAATTACGACACTATGCCCTAACCAAATATCGCGGTTTTTCGTAGTATACGAATTTTTGCTCCGAAAAAAATTATATTGAAACCCAAACAAAAAAAAAAAAAAAAAAAGACAATTTGGCTGTGTCATATTGACGTCAAGAAATGCCCATCTCTTAACGAGGGATTTAAATTTATATATTCTAACGTGTCAAGGCTGAGTCAAAATTGGTGTTGGTATTAAATTTTCATTGGCCAATAGAGAGTTTAGAAGATGTAAGTGCAGAAGGTTTAACTATTCAAGAAGCCCTCGTAAACCAGTCAAACTACTGCAAGACATTGGTGCTAGAGCTTACAGTTGTGGTCCAGACGTGACATACTAACTGCAGATTCAGAAATTACTTGATCGAATTCTCGTATCGTGTCAAAAATCACCAAATAGATTACAAAACGGAACTTATTATAGCTATGCAGTGGGTTCTGAAACCAAAAGGATGAGAAAAACTATGCAGCGAGAAAACTATGTCTCTCTCATCATCAGCCTACTACCAGACACACTTTGGCTAGTGAATAAGATACTGACGGACACTTGGCAAGCTCATACATTTACGATTTTAAACAGAAACAAAACCACCGCTAAGCAGTTCAACCCAACGTCAGGCTTAAACCTTCCACTTCAAACCTTCTACATTGGACGAAGAGAGCTATCCCGCCACGTGATAGCTGCTTTAACAAGACTTCCAAACGGAGATATAAAGCCATCATACACAAAATGAGAGGGTCCAAGAATTGCTCCGTGCTTTTTATAACATGGATGGAACTAGAGAGATACTTTTCGCCACTGCAGAAAGAAACCTGATGAAAAAAGTGAGTGAGAAGGATAGCGTCTTTTGGCCACTTCAGGGAAAAACCAACTTGCAAGGCCTACGGAGTACAGTGTCATTTTGAAATTCCGTTATGATTTACAGTCTTAAGATAAATAGGTAAATTTATTTGAATATTTTAAATTGTGTATGTGTTAGGATGTTTTCATGATTGGTTTATTAAATAAGCTTTATTTTGGAACAATCAGGGTACTATTGAATGATAAAAAGTTCATCCATCAGCATCGTTGTTACTGAATAGTTTTTGAAATTCCCATTTTGTTTAAAATATATTTTTATCAGAAAATAATTTGTGTTGAAATCAATTAAATATAACGTACGCTGCAAAAAACAAAAAAAAACAAAAAAACATTATAGTCAACGTTATAGACAATCACATTGAACTGATTTAGATTAATAATGTAGTCAGCTTTTTAAAAAAAAATATATTTAAAATTCAAAATTTCATTAAGAAAAACAACTAATTTCCTTTCATGAACCCTAAAATTAAAGATTTTAGTCTATTTAAGCCCTATTCCTAACGGTTATAGTTCACTTTGCAATATCTTAATTATTTTATTTAATTATACTTATAGTATTTATTTTATCAATAAAGGAATCTCTCCTTTTTTTTTTTGCTAGAAACTAAATATTATGCCTCCTGCCGCGAAATGGCTTTGTACTCGTGCACGGTATTCAGTTACATTCACTTCTATCGGCTAAAATTTGTTCAATACTGAACTCAGTTTTCACTTCACATTTAAAAACTACGTGCCAAATACCATTAATAAAAGTAGTTGGGGCTTCTAGGCAGTCATATTAAAATTTATAGCTCAGGTTATCTCTACTCCTAATTGTTTGATTCGGCTGAATCATTCCAACAATATTTCTCCTAATAACAAAATATAATATAACTAAATATTTTGACCGTTACGTCAAATGAGCGTTATATTTTTGTTGTTTTTTTTTACTTTCACTTGACATTTTATACAATTCCTCAGAAATTACCTTTTATTTTAGGAAGAAATTGATCTTATTCTCCAATTTTACTCCACAAATTTTGTTTTGAAAAGTATTCGTTTAAGACAATAACTTCTAATTTGTATATAGTCCTATGCGTTTAACTTCATCAGGTAGTGGCGAGCCAGAAAAGTTTTTTTTTTACAAGTGGAATTTTCGTCTACGTCATTAACTTAAATCGAGGAATAGCCTGTTTTAAAACCTGTTTAAAGTTTCTTCTCGTTCATCTAGCTACTACTTCGTTGTTATGGTACTGGTTATACTCCATGTGGGTTAAGTTTCTCTATAGGCTTTGTTTTGGTGTCGTGCTTTTGTAGATTTATTTAATGTTCTTATATGTTTTCTAATTATTGTAGTGTAAATGTCAGATCGGGAATTTTTTGATGATTTAAATGATTCTGAGAGTGCATCTAGCATAGATGAACTTGAGTCTGAGCTGTATTCAGTACTTCACTACAATTCTCTTTCTGAAATACCACTTTATATTCAAGAAAAATATAATATTGAACGAAAAGGTGAAAATGAATTTCTAATTTCCTTAAAGAAAACGGGTCCATCGTCTGATTTACTGATCAATAAGGTAAATGAGTCTAGCTCTAAAAATTCTGAATATGGGAGAAAAGTTTTAGAAGTTCCTGCTCAGGTAGATGATCAACCATCCATTAAAGAGACATCTGCGGTTGATCCTTTGATTCCTGATGTCAGAGTGGCTAAAAATAAAGACTCATCTGCCAATATTTCGAACAAAAGACATTCTTCCTCTAAGGTTCATGATGTAGATGATGAAAATGTTGATAAAGACTCATCCACAAATGTAATATTAATATCAGACACTGACACTGACAGTGAAAATGACAGTGATATTGAAATTACCGAACCTTCCTTTGATACATACTCCATAAGTTCATCAAGCAGTGTTGAATGTTTGTCTGATACAAGTAAAGTTTGCAATATGATTTTGAATACAATTAAGGTTGACAGATATCCTAACATATTCCCTCCTGCTGAAGGTGAAGAAGAAGAAATTAAAATCAAGTGGAGAGAAGTTGCAAGTCCTAGCACTTGGTCAGAAAATATGAGGAGGTATTACAATAGAGGTAGTAATAGGCTGAAAAATTTTGACTGTGATAAAATTCGAGAAGAAATTAAAGGTAAGTTTAATTCTTTTAATTTCCTCCTCTGAACATTTTAATCAGAATTAGATTAAATAAATATAAAATTATTTTTGTATACATTTATGAGAATTTATATACAAATTATGCTGTGTGAAGAGGATACATTAGTAACTAAATTGTCTTCGGAGATTTGTTTTTTAACCTTCCATGTAATCAGTTATGGTCTGTGAAGGAAAGGCAGTGTTAAGATAACAATCCTCTAAGCACTCATATATTCCTAATTAGGAAAAAAATAAATATAAAAAGCACCAGGCTTGTAAGACCAAAGATCTTTCGCTAACTCGGGGCCTTCAAGGGAATGTTAGAGTAGACAGCAGAGCTGAAACCTCCCATTTTTTTGGCTAGTGAATACCATACAACCTGATTTTTGTTTTACAATAATTTTATTCTGTTAGATTATGTTTACTAATTAGTTGAAGAACTGACTAATGTTATTTTATCTATTGATGGTAACAGATTTTGGCTTCACAAACATTCAATGGGAAGGGTCCTCTGTCCCCCACTCCATATTTGATGTTCTGTGGGTGTGAGGAGCAGATAAAGGGTTCCAGGTCCTCATAGGTAATCCAGTTCCACAGGTTTATTCTCGAACCAGATAGATAAAAAAATACAATAAAAATATGTATTTTTTATTATCTGCCGACCTTTCAGCTCACATTGTAAGCCATCTTCAGGGACTTAATAAAAGCAAGGGGGTACATGTTATACCCTGGAACAAATCTTCATGACGCCAATATTGTAATTGCCTTGTGTTTATTATTTGATTTTAGTTATAGTTAACCAACTGTAGTAAAATTATACATAAAACAAGAAGGTATGTCATACAGGAGCTGCATAATCTAAGATTTCCTATGTTTTGTGGATGTAAATATGAGTAAATGAGATAATTTATCTTACAAGCTGGAGAAGTCAAAGAATATAAAAGGTATGACCACTTAGCTTTGCTCTAGACTGGCTTATGGGGAAAAGAGGGGAAAGTGCTCAGCCACCATAGTTACATTCCTAATTCCTACCTTAATACAATTTTTTCTTTTTTTTCTAAAACTGTATAAATCACAAATGTTAGGAAATTACATTTTTCACTAAAATTCATTAAAATTATTGTAACTGTAAAGTAGCTAAATCTGTCGTCCTTGGGCTTTCTTCCCCTTGAACAAGTTATTTGTTTTCATAAAAATTTAAGTATAAAATGGTACCTCTACCATTTGTACCTGAAAGAGACAATTTTCAAATTCTTCTCATTCCAATAATTGTATTACATTTAATAAAAATTTTATGAGTAATATTGAGTATGTAAGATAATAACTACTGTAAAATAATTTTAGTATTACCATTGCATCTGATGAATCTTAACAATTAATATGAAAACTATTAATGTAAGGACTATATATAAAACTATTAAAGGATAATTTTGTTGAGGGTATTTAAGGTGACTACTTGTCAGTAGTAGTAATACTGTCGCATTACAGCTCGGCAATAGGTACTCATTTAGTAACTTGTAATGTATAAATAGCATCTTACTCTCAGATGGACTTTTAATTTTGTCCCACAACACATTTTCTATACCTGTAAAAGATTTTAAGGAGTGACCTGTAAGGGAAGGGTGTGAAACTATTGACTATTTAGTACTTAATATGTATAGATTAAGTGACCAATTTCAGGCTAAGCTATTCTTAATATTTGACTATTTTATAATTTTGTCTTATTTTTAGATAAAGGGACTTGGAACATTAATGCTGATGACATGTTTCCACGTAGAGATAGATATATTAAGCGGTGCAGTTTATGTCGTGGATGTGACCATCTTGTGAAAAACTGCCCCAAAAGGTTTTCAAACTGCTTGATGTGTGGCAATCCTGGCCATGGTGGAACAACTTGCCCTTATAGAATGTGTTTAAATGTAAATATTGTTGCTTATATTTTATTAATTGTTTTACATTCTTCCTCTGAAAGAATTGTTTTAAAGAATTAATTTTTGTATTGAACTTGATTATATTTTGCTTTTCACATTTACTGTGAAAAATTGCAAATTTTTTAGAACAATGTATATGTCAAAAGAAGTTAAGGGGCATTATTTTTTGAACAAAGGAAAGTCACTGTTTTAAAAAGGAAGTCTAGTAGCAATGAAGCAATTTTTAGGGAAATTAAAACTGACAGGAGTAATTTAATTTCAAAATGTTAAAGTAAAAATATTAGTGTAGGATGAGAGTATGGACCTTGGTTTTAGCTTCTAATTAGTAAGATCAGAGAAAAATCATTATTTTTGAAAAAAATGACAATAGTTCTTCATGGAACCAAAGTAATTATCATGGGAAATATGTAAATAAAAAGAAGGACTCAAGCAGTAAATAGGTGCCTTTTAGTTATTAAAATTTTTGGGAGTAGTTCTCCAAAATAGGGATATTTAAAATTCTCATATATACAGTAGTACTGATTGTCTTAAATTACATGTCTCCTTAGATCATCTCTAAGAATTTATTATTTTTTAAATGTTTTATATTTTGTTTTGAATGTTTATTTTTTAAATTTTTGTTACTTCACTCTCTCTGATGTATGTTATATGAAGGGTGGGTCACGTCCCTACAGATAGGTAGGGAGGCATAAGCCATTAGGTGCCCATATGTCATTCGTATATGAGCTATCCTTAGTCCCACTATATCCACTTCTCATTTACTATCTTCAGACAAGAAAAGGTCCATGGTCTGGCTTAGGGTTTAATCTGTCTTAACTTATTATCTTGATGGAACTCCATTCTCTTTTTAAGAACACCTATGGCTAAAGCAATGTGGGCTGACTTCATTGAGGGGAACTTCATTTTTTTAAATTAAACATGACCATCTTGTGAAAAACTGCCCCAAAAGGTTTTCAAACTGCTTTTGTTCCTGATGACAATAACCTGTGCAAATTTAAAATGTTCATCATGAAATAGATTTTTTGAAAAATTTTAATATTTTATCTTGCTCTCTCGTTTTCAAATATGAGTGAATGATATATCTCTTCCAAAAATGATCTATGATATTTAGGCATGTTTAATGTCTATTGGCCTGATACTTTTCTGATATTATCCAATAAGTCTGATATAGGTGTGTAGACAGATAATAGCGCATAAGTAAACTCCACAATCCCAGTAATCAGCAACATTTTTTTAAGTAGTGAGGTCTGGGATGGTCTCTCCTCCTGTTCTTTTGAAACCAAAGTATGAACTTGGCTGTAAGAATGCCTTTAAAGTTTAGTGGGTATCTTGGTTAGATAAACCTACTCTATAGAGCAGGATTCTCTGAAAGAACTTGATTTTTTTCATGCTTCTCTCTCAGCTCTGCTAACAGTTTTCGGGCTGTAGCTTAAATGTAGATATATAAATTAAGATGATCAGCGCAGGGGTGACATACATTTTTATAGGTCCTGTTTCCTAACTTTAACCCTGCATTATTTTACCATGATATGGGTGGTTGGAGGCTATTACAAGATAGCTTAGTCTTAGGCAGGAATTTATCAGCAACTTATAAGAGAATTTTAATTAATGCAGGATAAATACCCTACCATACCAAATGGTGTGAGTAATTTAATAAAATAAATATATCTGATCATAACAAAAAGTCTTCTATTAGCAGTATTAGCTATTATATTAGTTGTATTACACAAAACTATTAACATGGTTGGAGGTTCGTTGGCCATCGAGTATTATATTGGATAAACTAGTCAGGGTGTCGGCCAGGATCAGAAAAATAAAATACTCCAAAATTGTTAGGTAATTATTTTATTTTAAGTTAAATCAAAATGTCGGCTATAATTGAATAAAATAATTACCTAACAATTTTGGTATATTTTATTTTTCTGATTCTGGTCAAAACCCTGGCTGATTTCTCCAGCATTGAACTATTATCCAGAATTTATAGAGATTAAGAAACACACCATATCTGAGCCTCTAGAAATATTTGTTTAAATTNATTAGAGTCTTATTAATATTTATTATATTATATTTATAATTAAAAGGACTAAAACCTTGAAGCTGCTAAATAGCATTCTAGTGATGTTGTTGCTCTCTAGAACCATACTAATTTGTCACATGCACACACTGAATGATCTCGGCTTTAAATGTTGTCCTAAGAGATTAAACATATAAAGCTCTCAAATTTAAAAAATTTCCCAAAAGTTAGGTGTAAATCATCAATCCACTTATCAGGAGCCAAAGAAATTGTCACATGTAATGACCTGGAATCCAACCATTTTACAAAACAAGGGGACAGCTTAAACACTTTGCTATTCTTAGTCTTAGGTAAAGTGGTAGATATTTAAGAGGAGAACTGAGAGAACACTTCTGAAGCAAATAAATTCTAGTTCAGTGGTGATACAGCTTCTTTATATTTACAATGTTCTGTTTACTGGCATAAAGCAAAAATTGCATCAAGCAATAGTAGAATTGTATGAAAAAATACACTGAAAATAAATGCCTTATTAGAAAATTCTAGTAGTAGATATTCAAATTTACTACAATAGAAAAAAGATGGAAGTGGTGATAGTTTTTACTTATCATGATGCAGTGATAAACAGATCTGGGAAAATGGATGTAGAAATATCCAGCAGGGTTTGCAGGGCGAATTCAGTCTATAATGAGATCTATCAGAACATTGGGCAAGAGGGAAATAGGCAATGATGTAAAAGCACCTCTTCAAATCAGTATACCTGCTGGTATTGCATGAGGCTGAATGTTGTGATTGAGCTGAGTGCGATGTGGTCCTGGAGGAGAACACAAATAAACTTCTTGTGAAGAGCCATGGCTGAAGTCTGTCCCAGGATCCTGAATTACATTGATTGGGATTGCAGAATGAGAAGATCTCGAGCAGGCCAAAAACAGAAGAGAACGGCTAAGCACTTCTCTATGCTGGATGACACAAGGACAAAGGGAAATAAGAAGAGAGAGAAAAAGTTTTATCTCTTTAGTTTAGCATTAAAATGTAATTATTCATAGAAGTATTTAAATATTTTATAAGTTGAGAATTTGTTGGGGTTCGGACAAGGTTGATCCAAAAAAATACAATTTTAAATTAGAATATTTTTTATTATCTGCTGATGTTTGGGCTTACGTTGCAAGCAATCTTTCTGGTTATTGAAATACAATTTCATAAGAAAAATAAAAAACTATAGGATTTACTTATTCTTACATATAATTGGCTTAACTAAAAGTAATGTGATTTTGAATACTGAAGAAAACAATCAAAAAAGGTATTCATCTCTCTCTCTCTCTCTCTCTCTCTCTCTCTCTATTTTAATTATTACTCACCACTTGCTGTTTTGGTTTGTTTTTTTTTCAGTGTGGTCAGTCAAACGGTATGTTTGTTGCGCTCTGTCACAAGTGTCAAAATGAGAGGAACAAGAGATGTGATGAATGTAACCAAATAGGGCATATTAGCAGTAATTGCCCTGACACTTGGAGAAGATACCATGCTACAGTAAGTCTTCAATTAATTTCATTTATAAAATAAACGGATTGTCTTTTTCATACATCATCGCAAGAGGAGAGAAGGTGAACAATGACACCACTTTCTAAGTAATTACAAACTATGTTCCCAGGGGGTCATGAGTCCATTTTAGTTTGAGTCGACGAGGAGAATTATTGGGGTAGAAGTTGGAAGACAGGGTCTGTGTTAGTGGATTAGGAATGTATGGCAGTTTACTGTAGAGAAGGGTAAAGCGGAAAAAAATTAGATCTTGAATGAAAGGGATATTAATATTGTGGTAAAGGGAGGAATTGAATCTGTAATAGGGAGCATTAGCAATTATTCTGAGGGTTTTGGATTGAAAGGACTGGGTTCTTTTGATGTTAGAAGGCTTGGTGGTATCCAAGATTTCTATTCCACATGTTTAGACTGGTCATAGTAAAGTCTTGTAGAGCAACAGTTTGTTATGTATTGTAAGATTTGATTTTCTATTCATAAGTCTGTATAGGAGTCCTTGTCGTCAATTGAGTTCTTAATTTTAGTATGTTTGCCCCATGTGAATCATGAAGTCAAGATGGAACCCCTGGTAGCAAATGGAATTTGAGTGTGGCAAAGGAACATTGTTATATTTCACAATTTTAGGAAAGTTTTTCTTTCTAAAGTGGAAATTAACTTGAACGTATTTTGCTTCATTGATTTTTATTCTCCACTTTCCACACCATTGTTTAATGCTCTTGAGATGATCTTGTAGGTTTTTTGGACATGAGCACCTTTGTCATCTGCAAAAAGAGAGCTAAGAGGGTACTTGGATGGTAGGGATGTCAACAGTGCACAAGATAAATAGAATGAGTTCAAGCGTACTATCTTGAGGAACTCCTGCTTCCACTTGGTAGAAGTCGGTGCAATCCTTGCCGAACTCTAAAGAAACAGTTAGATGAGTAAGACTTAAGGATTAGGTAAGTTTTACTAGGAAGTATGAATTTCAGTTAAAACAAAAGACCACTGTGCCAGACTATCAAATGCTTAAGAAACATCCAAAAAAAGCACCTGGATAGTACTCTATGCACTCAAGGGAAGAAGAAATGTAGTCTATGGCATGAAGCACTTGCTGGACAATTGAATGCTTACATCAGAAACTGAACTGATGATTTGGGAGGATATTGAAGAGTTCAATGGAAGGAATCATTTGTTTTAACAGATTAATTTCTTTAACTTTAGAAAGTGTAGAAGGAGCCTTTTAGGACGGTAGGATGAAGCGTTATGTGGTGCTTTTTAAGGTTTGGAAAATAGTATGTTAGAATATTTCCAGAGGAGTGGGAAGTTCGTAGTTCGGAATATGCAATTATAGATGTAGATCAGGAATATAATTGCCTTCTTAGGAAGATTACTGAGAATTTGATTGGTGATTAAATCATATCCGGGTATGATATGATTTGCTCTTAGGCTGACAAGAGATTATATATTTGATCTTCGAAGATGTTACTGCCTTAAGTGGCAAGGACATAGGTAATGGCCTGTCCAGAAATCCTTCAGTCTCCATGGATTTGGTCTAAGGGGTTTAAATGAGGAGTAATTGTTTGCTTGGCAAACATTTCGGCCTTTTCTTTGTTAGAAGAGGCCCAGGAACTATCTCACAAGGGGATTCATGGCTCTTAAAGATTCTGTGAGTAGAAATCTAGAGGGATTTGCTGAGGGGATAGACAGATGAGCATTGTTGAGTATTCCACCCAGTATAGAGCTAGGTTTAGTGGTCTTTCCTTTTACACAAATTACTTTTTTCTGCTTAAAGACATAATTCAATTCTTACACTAATTTATGTCTATCTTTATGAAACATAGTTAATCAGCTTAGTTTACTCATAACCTAGTTTCTAAGTAGTTTAATAACTTTAATAACTTAGTAAAACTTTCTAAGTATTTTTCAAATGACAGATTATATGGATAATTCGTAACCAACAAACCTCTCTTCCCAAACCTTTTTTTACTCTTCTAAAGCCTTCACCGAGATCTCATTTATTTCACTTCACCATTAAAAAATCTATTTTATTTGGTTGTGGTTTTTATCCCACATAAATTTTAAACAATTAATGAGAGGGAATAGAATAAAAAAATTTATCTGTCCCAGCCAGGAATCGAACCTGGATCTCCTGCTATCTGGGCCGGCGTGCTTAGCCATTACACCACCAGGACGAGCTAGATATCTCATTAAAGTCCCTCTACACTAGCGAGAGCCTAACCCACGAGAAAGACGAGATCTTTGTGTTAAACTCGAAGGAGCTGACATTGTCAAGCTATTTGTCGACTCTCGTCATTTACTTTATTTAATTTTTCTTTATAAATATTTTATTTGGTTGTGGTTTTTTATCCCTCGTAAATTTTAAATAATTAATGACGGGGAATAGAATAAAAAAATATATTTGTCCCAGCCAAGAATAGCAGGTTCGATTCCTGGCTGGGACAGATAGATTTTTTTATTCTATTCCCTCTCATCAATTATTTTATTTTTATTTTGTTTTGAAGTAATTGTTACCTAAATACTTTAATGAAAACATTTAAATTTAAGTACCCCAAAAATACTTATTCAAATGACTAGATATTGATCATTTCTGTATTATAGGCAGATATAATATTATGTGTGTGTGTGTGTGTGTGTATTTGATTTTGTGTGTATTTTGGCATACATCTAATGGTGCCCAATAAGATTACAAGAATTATCACATTTCTCTTGTGGATAAAGAAGATATTCTCAATTTTAATATATTTTCAAGTTTATATATGTGAGTGAGTGTGTGTATATATTTAGCATTTTGTAATTTTAATGCCTTCTTATAGTACCAATATATTTTTAGTATTAGTAACTAATATTTTTATCATGTTAGAATATGAAAAAAAAAAATTATTTGTGTTTATATATTGTATTGATCAGTTTGTTTTTCTATAGACCTCTGGAACACTAAATTTAAAACCTACTGTCCTGAACCAAAAGTTGATGTGCTGCAACTGTGGAAAGGAAGGTCATCTTTATGAAAACTGTCCTGCTCTATATTGGTCCTCATACCCACCAACTTCATTTCTGGTACAGAAGAATAGAGAACTGAAATCTCCAACAGGTTAGTGTTAATATGACTTATATACTCATAAATATTCCAGGTCTGTTGTTATTAAAAATGGATTATTATAAGGTGGATAGTCTAAAAGTGGGATGTTGTACTTGGCTAGAAACATCTTGACAGACAGTGCATTGTGAGCTGGTGCATTGTCTTGATGGAGAACCCATGACTTGTTCTTCCACAATTCGGGTAGTTTTTTCCTTACTCTTTAAAGGAGTTGAGCAAGCAACTCATGTTAGTAATGTTGATTAATAGTTTGACCTTCAGGAACCCAGTGAAGGTATACAATCCCATGAATGTAAAGAAAAAAAAATTATCATCATCGCTTTGGTTGGACCCTTCCAATGCATGGATTGACATTTTGTTTCGGGATTGTAAGTGAAAAACCAAGATTCGTCACATGTTATGACTCTTTCCAAGAAGTTTGGGTCATTTATAATGGCATCTGAAGTGACAGTACAAACTTTTTTACGAGCTCATTTTTGTTCGATTGTGAGAATTTTAGATACAACTTTTGCACATACTTCTTGCATGTTCAAATTATTATGTAACATTTGCCTAATGTATTCTTTGTTAATTCCAACTGTTTAAGCAATCTCACAAATTGTTAATCGACAGTCATCGAACCAGATGACCGACCTTTTCGATATTTTCATCCGTTTTGGACGTGAAAGGGTGAACTGGGGGTTCATCATCACCAACATCTTCCCGGCCATCTTAAAAATGCTCGAACCATTCAAAAATTCGTGCACTTGATAAACATTCATCGTCATAACTTCTTTTAATAAACGATAAGTTTCAGTAGGGGTTTTACCTAATTTCATGTGAAATTTAATGAAAATTCATTGCTCTGCTATTACACTTATCAGGTTTTTGGCAAAACAAAACAAACACCTCTTACTTAAACAAAGGTTATGGCCAGACTGATTTCTAGACTAGCACGGGAGGTGCTGCAATCGAAAGAGAAGGCTTTATGCTGTACAGTTGTTGGTCGTTAGGAATTGGTACATGTGTAGTTCTTCTGAAGCAGCATCAATATCATTATTTAATAGCCACACCTTGTATTTCAGAATAGAATGCCTATTAAATAATACATAATTTAATCAAGAGTTAATAAGTCATTTATTTCCTCTGACTTCCTTAAATTATTACTAGTCACTCACTTCAGTAAAAGCATTGCAGAATTTCTCTCGACTAGCAACTATTTGTGATTTGAGGTGTTTACAGGGTATGCTTCACTTCTACAGAAAGTGTCTTCCACATGCCATGTATGCCCAGGTACTCAAACAGGTTCTCCTTAATGCTAAGAAGTGGTAAAGAACTCTGATAGTATGGACTAACAATTCAATAGAATGTTCACGTAGGTTTCATGGTCTAAGAATAGCTTGCAGAAGCCTGATGTGCAAAAGCTCGGCAAAAAGCAACTTTACTACATGGTCAAGCCTGGAAGAAGTCTTTATAAATAAATCAGTAGAAGCCTTTAAGAGGAGCAAGTATAGCCTGTCAGAACAGTAAAATTAACCTTCCCTGTAGCTTCTGCTAAATTATTCCTCGTTTGATGAAGCCCTTTAGGACTGGAAAGATGAATGGAGTTGATTTTCTCTTGGGTGAGAAATTCCAAGTTCCTTTCTCCCCTATAGCAAAACTGTTCTACCCAATGACTGATAGAGAACTCTTGGAAACTGAAATTCCTGTTCTCCCACGGAAGGCATCAATTTCTACATGAGATAGGCTACAAGCCGCTCACACTCTTTTTCCCAGTGCTTCTTCTACTCATTTCCATGTTACATCTAATATCTTAGCTTCATCTGGACAATGAACAAAGAAATGGCCTGACAGTAAGAATATGGTCACCATTCCTCTATTTACCTACCAAATTATGTGGCTGCTTTGGGTGAGGAACCAATCATCTAAGATCATAAGAAAAACTATCTCTCTCTTTATATGAAAAAACAACTCAAGCTTATGACTAGCCTAAACAGGAATCTGAACTTCACTGGGAGACTTTGATTATGACTGCCGGCCATACTTATTTAAGTTTATTGAAGTTGCAGCACTTCACTTTTAACAAAGTACATGGTATAATGTGATTATATGGGACCAAGTTCATTAAGAAGTTTCTCGCTCAACTTTATTTTTAGCCTGAGATGAACTCTGATATTGCCAACTTGTTGAAATCCTATGTCTTTCAACTCAATTAACTCAGAAGAGTTAAGAGGGGCAGAAGCCCCTTGCAAGGGGACCAAAGCTCAGTGTCATACACTTATTGGACAGATAGATTTTTTTATTCTATTCCCTCTCATTAATTGTTTAAAATTTAGTGGGATAATAAATCACAACCAAATTAATATTTATAAAGAAAAATTAAAAAAGTAAATTATGAGAGTCGATAAATAGCTAGACAATGTCTATGTTATCTTGGAGTATCAACTCTAAAGCTGTGCATTGTATTCAGATTGGATGGATTCAATTTGATACCCTAAAACCTAAGCTTGTGATCAATCACTGTTCAAATATTTGTTTTGCGTAGCCTTACTAGTATGCATTTATCAATGTTTAGGTAATGTTACTAAAGTCTGTTGATTATATTATCTTATTTATTTTTTTATTTTTGTCATCTAAGTACCTCTATCATTTGGCTGGGACTTAATGATTCCATTCCTTCTTTCCAGGATTCTCATCTAACTCCTTTTTCTGAATAAGCCCTGAAAATTCACCCACTAGAAAGTAAACTGAAATTTATAATATATGAAATAATATATCATCATAAATGTTTTTATTATTTAATGTTTCTTAAGAAGACACACTGAATATAAGCATCAGAAATTGAAGATCTATAATTAATAGTGGTTAAATTTTAGATTTGAAAGTTTTGTTGTATATTTTTTTTAATTTACTTATAATGATTCTTCGTAGCTATAATTCAAAATTTTTTAGTTTTCAGTTTCTTGAAATTAATAACTTGTAATATTACTGTATTTCTAAGCTAAATTTTCAAATTAGAAAAAAATGCTTAGTTATTCATGAACATTTTACTAATTTTAAATTTTATTTTCAGCAAAAAGGAAATACTTCAATGGATATTCTGATTTAAATTTAAATAATAAAAATGCAAGATGGAGCGAACAACTGCCAAGCTCTTCACCACGACAATATTTTAATTCGACCCCTAAGAATATAAGGAATAAGAAGAAACAACAAAAGAAGCCCTATTCCCCTAGAAATAATAAAAGTAAGAGAAGGAGAAATCAGAGAAATTATATGAATAAAACTATATAATTTCTGCTTAACACGAGCTATTTTGTTAATTCAACAAAATTGTTTCTTTTTATATTTTTTAAAAATTATTTTAATTATCTTACTATAAGATGTAAATGTGGGATTTAAATATGAAACAAGAAATTATTTTATTTCTTGTAATAATTAGTGATAATATAGAAATTTTAAATATATTATGTAATATAAACAAAGTGTTAAAGATGTAATGAAGATGCTATGGTTTTAATATTAAAAAGATAGATTTTGTTCATAATTCTATTTGTTTATTCACACTCAAGAGCTTCCCTTCTCTACTTAAATTATCCTTTGAGTGAGTCTAAGGTTGATCTATTTTTGTTAATACTAATAATATTAATTGAAAATATAGTATAGGGGTACAGAAAGAGGAAATTGAAAATCCAGTTTTTCAGGAAACTTAAAAATATGTATAATTCAAATAATTATTTTAAAAATATTTTTATTCCATCAGACTTTTTAAGTTAAGTGCCAAAAACCTAATTTAGTTTTTATTATCTAAAGGCTGTAAGAATTTTAATAATTAAATTAAAATTTATCATCTATAATACAAGCCAAGCCTAAATTATAAATACATAAGGGGATACCATTTCATTACATTTTATTTAAAGGTTTTGCAATATTTTTCAATATATGATTTACTATATAAGTAGCAACTTATATATACAAACTCAATTGCACTTACACGACAGTCTCAAAGTAGTTTAGTATGCCCTGTGCCCAGCAGATTTGAGATTAGAGTTTCACGAGATTACTAGATGTAAAGAAATAATGGACAAATTATTGCACTGTCCATTCTTTTTTAATACAATAATTGGTTATAAAATAATGAATATAATAAATATTTCCTTTAAAATTTTTTAAAAGAACAAAATTCAATATAAATCACGATGATAATTGTGGTAAAGTAATCCCACATTTAATTATTAACGTGAATAGTAAAGGAAGCCAGAAAAAAAAATCTTACCACCTCAGCCGGGAATTGAACCCTGGTTTCCCACTTTCTGGGTGGGTATGCTACCTCTATACCACCAAGAAAGCTCGATAATCTCTGGCTCCCCACACCTCACTACGAGTCAAACCTCCAAGTATGACGAATATATCGTCTATACTTGATGGAGCTAATATTGTTAACTATTTTAGACTCTCTTGTGGCAAAGAGCAACATCCTGACATTCAAATCATGATGATAATTGTGGTAAAGTAATCCCACATTTAATTATAAACATCAATCGTAAAGGGTATAATCTGGCTCCCTTACCTACATCAAAGTCAAACCCCAACTTGTACTTATTGACCTTCCTAGGTGGTGTAGAGTTTGCATGCCTGCCAGGCAAGTGGGAGACCTGGGTTTCGATTCCCGGCTGAGGTGGTAAGATTTTTTTCTGGCTTCCTTCACAATTCATGTTAAAAACCAAAATATAATCTCTGAAAATTAATAGAGGACGTTCATAAAACTCACACTAATACATAAAAGTTTGTACTCATGGTTTATCTTCAAACTCAATATTACATAAAATCTATTTAAAAAAATTATAAACTTATATTTTTTTGCTTATCAAGACTTTTTGGGAGACTGCTACCAAACTAAATTTTTAGTAATAGGCGTGAAGACTTGGCTCCTGTTACAAAATATTTGACTTTCATGTAGTAAGCCAATGCAATTATTGGCACCCATTAATTGATTCTTCTTATGGTCGGAAAAAAAATTGCATGAATTAAAAAGTATTTCCAGCCTTCCA
The DNA here is from genome assembly GCA_000696205.2 of Oncopeltus fasciatus. Taxonomy (NCBI): domain Eukaryota; kingdom Metazoa; phylum Arthropoda; class Insecta; order Hemiptera; family Lygaeidae; genus Oncopeltus; species Oncopeltus fasciatus. The sequence continues at coordinate 70,160 of KZ808074.1, read as the reverse complement.
GTGATTTTAACAAAATAAATCAAGGGATTGGTATTGAGAGAAGTTTTAAAGGTTTTTGGTTTGTAAATGATTTTTCTTTTCTAAGACCTTTTTCAAGAAGAATAAGTTACCACTGAAAGTTTTTCTATTACCAGACAATAGAGGACACCCTCTAGAAAGTTATTTTAGGACAAAGGGTGGTTAAATTTTCCTACTCTTATTGCAGCCAATGGATCAAAATGTGATCCTACCTCAAATATAAAAGAGCCTACTTTACAGCTTCATGAACCAAAATAAAAACATAAAAATCCCTTCCTTTAGCCTCTATCATTATTTCGACCTCTTTTTTTTTCCCCCACTGTGGTTATTAGTAACGAATCATCTAGTTCTCTTTAACTCCATTGGTTTCTCCCCTTGTAAACAGTCCTTTTGTCGTTTAACTGAAACTCTCTTAAAATCCCGATGTTAGTTATCTGTTGTTGGGCTCTCATTGTCATTGTTGTTTTTCAGTGTCATTTTTTTCGTCGCCATGAAATATTTGAAACTGATGATACTCTTTTTCTTTTTATTACTAATAATAACAATAATAATGATGCAATATATGAATATTACATTTACAAATGAATTTTGCAAGGATTAAGAGCAGGCGAGGAATCTAACCTTCCTAGAGGTATTCTTAAAAAAGAGCTCCCCTTGTCCAGGTATTTGGTATTCAAATCTGAGGCTAGCTCAGTTGGTTGTCACCACCCTACAGGCCTAACCCTGCGGGTTTTTGTCTGATTTGGAGCATAAGTTCTGTTTGGGGTGGTTGAGGCTCACCTCCAGTTTAGTTATCCTAGATTTTAAGGTCCTGTTTTATAAAATTATTTTCGTAAATACTTCAGTCTGGCTCTGTAATTTATATTTAATTTTTGTCAGGTGCTCAGAATTTTCAAACCTCTGCAATTCGAATTCTTCTAATGTATCTTTTACTCCCTTGGCATATTGTCTCGTGTCTTGGCTTTTGTTTGCTTGCAAAGCACCTATCTTGCCCTCCATTGCTCTGAGCTACTCTACTAACAAGTTAAGAGTGCCAGTGTATGTACAATACCAGAATACCAATACCAGGGTATACTGCTCATTGAACATCAGTTGATGATCACTTCTGACAAACGAGTTGTAAGGACACATTAAATCCCTGTTACCTCCCTGGTGGAGTTTACAATGCGAAACATCTATACTTGGGCTTGAGGACGACCAAGTTCCCTTACCGTGCTCTATATGATGCGATTTCTACACAACATTTCTCCACTTTATGACCATTCTCCTCCACATACTGGCTCATGGATGTTAACTGTTTTCCTGATGTACTGGATTTCTTTGTATGTAAAATTTGTATTCTTTTTCATCCCTTTATCTCATCCATCAAGATTTAGTTGGGTCTTTTGAAGGCAAGCTTAAAATCCAATTCTATTGGCTTTACTACAATTCACATGAGCCCCTCACAGATTCAATTAAAAGCTCAACACAGACTAAGCATCGTGCTCGAATTATTTTCCAGAGGCATAGGCATTCCTCAGTCGTCGGAATTACAACCAGATAAACTATCTCATAAAATGAAATCTAGCTGTTTTACGAAATAGCATTTAATGCCTACCTGTCAAGCATTTCAGTTGCGGACAAATCTCTTTGGACTGCCACTCATAAATTCTGTAGCACCATGAAGGATCCCTTGAGAGGAGCTGATGCTTCCTGGCCCTCTCAGGACAAGGCCCGAATCAGCATCTCAAAGAAACATTCATTCCTCAATTCCTCATCAAGATCCTGATAAATTGTCTAATAGCACAGGGATTGAGGAATCATTGGATATTCCATTATGAATGTTCTTGCCTTAATAGAAACTTAATTGACTGTAATCCCTTCTCAAGTCAAGTTCATAATTAAACATCAAGCGCAAAGCATTTGGCTGTGACTTAATCCTATTGTATGTGACCTAATGGTATTCACTAACCACTAATTATGGTATATCGCTAATGGAACTCCTTAATTTCTCGAGAAATGGAATGTATTCTTATTTCTTAACTGCCCAATGTCTCTGAGAAATTTTTTAATCATCAATCATCAGTTTCTCTTCCGATCCAAGCATTCTTCTGCTCAATAGGTGTTTCGGGCGGTTGATTTCATCTCCTCTTCCTTTGAGCAAAAATAATTCTTTCCTGATGCTTTCTTAGATTTTTTTTTATTGGCTTTTTGGGCCATTGCCATCTTTTAACGGAAGTGTAATTAGTATTATTACTAATATTAAATATTTCCATATTTAATTCGACCTGGGGGAGCCGTACTCAGTTCCTTACCTTCCATTTCCTTGAGTGAGTCAAATTATTTATTTTAGGGCTCTATGGGTACCTTATTTTAAAGTGTTCAGAAGCTTTGATTTTCCTCCAACTTCTTACAAAATCTTTGAATACCTCATAATAACTTTCATCATTAATGAAGGAATCTAATATTGGTGAGAACTCACCTGTCTTGCTTATGAGCTTGACTCTCTGTTCTGCAGATTTGTTGCATTGTAATATTACGTTGGAAACATCCTCTGGGGCATTTTTAGATGTCACTTAAGCATTCGATCAAGTATGGGTTAATGGATCTACTTAGTAATGGATGTATTATGCTAACTAGCTCAAATCCATATTCCCAAGCACTATATACCTAATCTAATATGTCAGCAAATCTTCACTGTCACAAGTTACAAAATTATAGATCTCAAATTTCTACAACTCATTTTATAAAGTGAAAAATTTAAACGCCTGTAGAGGCGTCTTTTCGACGGCTAGAAAAAAAACAAAACTTTGTGGTTCTCGAACTCAGTGATTTTACATAATCCTTGTACGAGACAGAACACATAAGATAGACCATCTTTGCCCATACCACTCAGGATCTTTTAGAATTTTTAACCCAAATGACTAGAGAAGGAAAATTGTATTCTTGAGGTTCTGTAGAATTCTTTGAATGACAAAATTTGTTAAAGAAAAAAAAAAGAAATTACCCCCATTATCCTCGTTTTTATCATAGGAACGTATTCTTGCTTGGAATTTATTACTTAAAATGTGTACCAATTGTTTTGGATCTGTTACTCTGATATAGTGCAGCTATATCTGTCTTCATTTCCATTTCTAGTGAAGGTCAACATGAGGTTTACCCTTCTGATCTATGTAATTTAACATTGTCCACTTCAATTGGAAACGTTATTGCTGACTTTTACCCATTTGTATACCAAGGTAGTTATGAATAACCTGGATTTTCTATCTGTACTCATATCTGTGAAGTCATAAAGTTTTTAACAATTACAGACCCTTCATTTACCTAACCCTATTAAAGCCCTTCTTTGAACAGGTAATGCAGAAGTGGTAATTTAAGGCTTACTAAATCTCTCAGGCCTTCATTTCCATATTAGAGTCCAACCTCATTGGGTCAGTCATCCCTCTCCTGTGTCCTGTAACTTTGCTCAACAATAGTTATCAAACAATAGAACGAAAACAGTAACTATTAAAACAATTTTACTGCTCCTCTAGTTTCATGTAAAAATCAACTCTTAAGGCCCTTTAACACTATTTACAATTATGAATTTTCCAATAAGAAAAATCAATAAAAACTGAATTTTCTCAATTCTTGACCTTTCTCCTTTCGCTACCCATTTATATATCATGTATAACATAATATTTTCCAGTAAAAATTACTATTTGTTGCCAAATTCACTCAACAAGTATATTATGCTATATATATATATATATAATTATATAAGTAGTGTATGTAGTTTTTTTATTAATGGTCCTCATTAGTAAGTACATTTTCTGATGATTTTCTATGTTCTTCAAAAATTTTGGGGTATGGAGTTCCTTCCTTAAGTTAAGCCCATAGTCAGAGCCGAAGATATGGTCTGTTACCAATTATTCCTCTACTACTATGGTAGATAACAGTGGATTATGCTTTCAGTATTAATTGTATTCGATATCAAAACATAATATAAATATTTTGTTGAAAATGTTCATTATTTTTAGGAAGCCCTATATTTATTTGTTACATTTGTCTAAATTAATTTCTGCTCATGAATAGCCCTTCCAGACTATTTTCATGCTAAAAGATTCTTCTCTTCCTCACTAGGATTTTTCATTTTGGCTATGGTTAATGGTGGGACTTCAACTCCTTACATAGTTATCAAATTCCTTCATCAGTTGGTGAAGTATGACTCAGCTACCCTCATGCTTCAAAGTTACAATTTGTTGATTATATAATTTCAGGTGCTATCTCAACTGAGGATGCACTATCATCTCATAATGATTTAAATTTTCAATCTTTTGAAGATTTTCTGAAAAAGAAAATAAATAGACTAAAACTTATTTTTAGTCAAGAGAAATCAGACTGGTAGTCATCTTTCTCAAATATCTGGGGCATTATTTCAGGTAACATTATTTAACATTTTTGTCAAGTATTTCTAACTCTATATCTCGCTCAGTAGTAATTTAAGGACTCTACTTTCTCTTTTTGATAAATGTTATAAATCCTGTGGTTGGATTACTCTCTGTCATTCTCGCCAAGATAATCCTACAACAATTCTGGCTTTATGGTTCTACAATGATTCACCATTTGATTAGGGCACTCTTCTTCCCTTCCCAGATTCAATTACACAGCTTTTCTCTTGTCTCAAGAAAGTGGTATTCTATTGTTCTGCTTCATTGAACAGCACCTTCATTTATGCACTGCTCCTGGCGAGTTTCTTTGCTTTGTAGTCAAGCACTTTCACCTTAAGTTTTCTTCTCAATTATTTATTATCTTACTTTTCTTACCACCCATTCTCCCTTGTTCTGGCAAGGTGAGTTACAATTTTTTTTTCTTTCTAGTTTATCTTACTTTAATTTTAGTTTAGTCTCTATAATGCAATGTTTAAATTTCATCCTGTTATTTTTTACTTATGTTCTCATATGGTTATAAGGTTTCTATCTGTGGTCTTAATATTTTTTTTTTTTTTGCTTCTCTTTATATGATTTTAACTGCTAAAAAAGCATTTGAGGAGAAATCCTTATTTCCCTATTCACTTTGTTCTCATTCCTTCAACCAGACTCCGAAATATCATACCGAATTGCAGTTGTTGTAACTCTATTTTTACTTTTGCTTTGCTATAAATTTTTTTCTTAATTTTTATACATATCAATCCTATTTTATTAGGGATATGTTTAGTTCTTATTGTTTAAAATGTTAAATTTTTTATCCATACTTCAATCAGCTGTGTAAACTAAGGTTTCACATGCTTCACATAAGAGAAAAATATTACACTTTGATTTGATATATTCCTAGTGGTTCACATCCCCCCCCCCCCCAAAAAAAAAAAAAAAAACTGACATAGGTAACAGTGAGTAACTAATTTAATCTTACAAACCTAAGAAAACTATGGGTTTAAAAGATAAGATCGCTGTTTGTGTCTAGACTGGAATAGAATGAGTTGGGTGGTGGTGCCCTTAACCATCAAAGTAACATTTATATCTTCCTTAATCATTTTTTTAAAATTAAAAACAAAACATTATAGTTCATTAATGTCCAAAAAATAGATTTTACCTATTTAGGTTTATGTTGCATAAACTTTCTGTGACATTAATTATACGTATTCATAAAGAAGATATGATTATTAATATTTGTCCTCTCCTTCTCTTCTGATATAAACAAAAAAATAATTTATACATCAAAAGCTGAATGTTGAATTAGGTTATTTATTTTAAAAATAAGGAGGTGATTATTCTTTAGGTGCTTAATTGATTATTAATATTTGTTGTATAATGTATGTGCATATTCAAAAAAAATTCTCTTTGGGGTGGATAGTGTTTTTCTCCCCATTACTTGAATTATCTTTTCAAATAAGTAATACATATTTTCTGTTTATTTAAAAAATAATGAATAGTGAAATATATCGTCAAGTTTAATTGACATTTTTACAATAACTACATATTGCTTCTTCAGGATGGTAGAAAGTTTTCAACTGAAAACTAAGGTACAATGCATGTTAAAGCTAACTAGCTCTTAGGTGATCATGTGGCCTGCAGTAAAGCTATGGAAATGCCATGAAATAGGCTGTATAAATAATGAATTAAACTGGAGGACAATTTAATTTTTAAACCTATTATAGTTCTTATTTTACATAGTTTATAGAAGACAATTACAGACTTAAATAGCATACACTACTTTATCACATGTAAATGGAGAAAGAAGAGGACAATAATGTCCAACTTATTGGAGTGGAATACCAACTTATTGATACTTAGCCTCAGCCTTTAGGCACTTAACAAAACTATTTTCTTAGATTTAGTAACTATGAAAAAGATTTCCATACCATTTATGAAATCATTCATAATGATGATCACTTATTAAGGGAATATTTTAAAAAAATAAAGAAAAAGATGCAGTATCATGAACTGTCAAAACAAAAGTTCATAATAACCTAGAAAGGACATGAACAAATGCACTTATCTAGATAGAAATAACTCTCAGAATAAACAAAACACGTAGGCAAAGTCTACACACCTAAAATAAAAGGCAAAATTGAAGAGAGTTGAATAAATGTAAACTAACTTTTCAAGAGAAAATGAATAAATAATAAATATAGCAGTGTCAAATTTTGTACTCAACAATCAAAGGATAAAAAAAAAAAAAAATTATAATTTTTTTTACTACAAAATCAGTCTTTAATGTGTAAAAAAAAGTTACAACCTAAAATAATTTATGCAAAGCTACAACAGATCACTTTAAAACTAATCTTGTATCACAATAATTAAATTTATATCTGAAATAGTATCCTCTCATAAATATAAATCCTCACACCTTAGTGAATAAATATTAAACTCATAAACTTAGTCCAAGATTAAGATTTACAATTCACAATAACATAATAGATAGGCTATTAACAATATTTTGTCTTCAATTAGTTATAATATATTAGTAATTACTTTGATTTAAACAGTGTTACTTATGATTTATTAAACCTTTCTTTTTCTTATAAATTTTATTCCTAAGCATGATCTATTAAGTTATAATATAGTAAATACATATTTTCATTCAAAAAGTTGGGCATTTATGAGTTCCTTTGCTGAACACTAGATGCAGCTGGGTCACAAATCTTATAGTCGGATCAGAATATTTTTTGAATATAGTCTTTCAAACTAATAAGCCTTTCAAATTATTTGGTTGATTGAATTTTTCTTCATATAATTTTTCATATGTCACAAATTTATTTATTTATTAGAATTTTCTCTTTCTATTTTTTTCCCTTTATCTGGCCCTAAAAGTAAGTATAAAATTTATACTTTGAAAATATTGTAGATCTAGTATCAATACTAGTACATTTGCAGAGTAAGTTCATTGCATTATATTTTTTTTACATTTTTAAGGATCATAAAGATTTATTACATTTATAGGCCTTAATATCAGATGATCTTCTACATCAATCTTGTTTAATATGCCTTGTCCTTGACCTGCTCCATCTAGGTACACCAGCTGTTGCTTCTCTGAGGTTAATCTTGATAGCAATAAGGCCCATAGCAATGATGCAAGTGAGGAGAAAGGATAGACCCATGGGAAGGGCAACTGTTGCTAGGGCGAGGAAGCACATTCCTAGCTGTATACTTACTAGGCCTAATGCTGCGTAGACTGAACTTATTAAAAGAATACTTCTTAACTGTAAAAAGAAAATAAGTAAATAAATATATAAACTAACGAATAAAATAACAAATAAAGATTAAATTTAATTCAATTCTCAAATTTATTTATTTAGTTTTTCTTTTATTTGTAGTGATAGAAAAGTTTGTCAATTAGGTTTATCAAATAATAACCAATTCTTTGCACTTTTATATATTTTTGAGAATCATCGATTCCATCTTGAGAACCTAAGTGCATCTAGGACTCCCAAGGCAGGGAAACTCATAAAAAGGTGACAGACAGCTCCGAATATGGAATCTATAATTCCGAAAGTGCTTAGCAGTTAAAATGTATAAAAAGTGTGAAGAATTGGTTGTTATTTGTTAAACCTAATTTTCTAATTAGTTTTGTGCCTTTTCTTTAATAAAATTGAATAAAACACTGCATTGAATAGAGAGATTTTTATGAAAACTTTATTAAGTTAATAAATAGATGAGTAAGTGTTAAATAAATTTTCTTAATAAAGCAGTATAGCTTTAAAGAAAATATATAATTTTTAATTAGGCCCATTGCTTGATTAACCCATAATTTAATATAACAGTAGTGACATATACTTTCAGGTTTTTTAAAAATACTAGTGAACAAAGTAAAATAAAATTAATTATTTACCTGGTATAACAGTTGTGACACTGTAGAGTGAATTCGTGTCCTTGAGTAAGTGAGCCACTTGAGAATCTCTGCAGAACCATGGCGGCAGAAGTAGGCATGGAGGGAAGAGGGGAACTGTTTCAGTCGATCGAAAGAGGAAGATCGAAGTAGGACACTTGGCAATGGTGGCTTCTTCACCTTGTCTAAAGAGACAACAAACAAAAGGTCTTTAAGTAAAAATAATTCTTATTATATAATCACTGGGGGTTTGCCCATGACATTTGGCACCTTCTGCCAACTACTTTAGGGGTTAATGCCAAAGATGCATGATTGTAATCAATGAATATAATCACTAAAAATAATGAATATTTTAAATTATTTGCTTTGAAAATAAATTAATTAAATTTAATTGAGTTGACATAATTCAAAGGAAAACTTTTATTAAATTTAATTCATATTAGGAATATTTTATATTGTATCTAAAATTTACTTCATTCAAAAAAGATAAAATAATTATTGGTAAGCATGAAAATAATAAAAAGGCATATTTATCTTTTTTTTTTAAATTCAATAAAGTTGGCTCAATTAATCAAAGTTCCAGAAAATATTATATTAATAAATTTTGGTATAAGGATAAGGAAAATATACCCATAGGTTGTGAAGAAACAGGAAGAGCTGGTTGAAGCCTTTCCTCAACTACAGTTTGTGTCACAGTCATGGTCATGGATTTAGCCTGGAAAGTAAAAAAAAAAAAATATTTATGTATATTTTCTTTTTTGTGTTTTGATAAGAAGTTCATTACATTTTCTCCATATCAACTCATTTAGTTGAAAATTAATTTAACATGACAATTATAAATTATGTTTTCAATATAAAATAAAATAGTAAGAACTTCAATTACTTATTATTAATTAATTTAAACCACCTATATCGAGTTTAGGTAACTAGTATACAGTTACATAGATATTTTTGTGTGTGAATGTGTGTGTGTGAAGCTGGGTAAGAGCTTCAGTGACAATTCCTACTAGATATTTGAAGCTGGAATGAGCAGTGCTAAATTCCTTTCTTGCTAAAGTAACACTAAATTCTATTAACATATAAAAAAAGTAACAAATAAACATTTCCTTTTTAAAAAGAATGTAATTTTAAAAGATCAATAATGCCTGTACAAGTAAATTATATGTTGAGGAAATGAATTTTAAGTTTTTGCACAAGATGAAAATCATATTTATTTAAAAATAAATGTATTTAACAAGCATCATTTGTTCATTTTCATATATTTAAAAATGCATTTAAAATTATATTTAAGAAA